>JAQGCN010001366.1:0-10072 GCA_034699725.1 Friesea truncata | reverse complement strand
TAAGCGAAACATTCAAAGTTCTCGTTAATTGTAAAATAGAGCAAAACTACTTTTCCTTCTTGAATAGTAAATTACTACGGTCTTGTACTTACTAAAATTATCGATTGAAGTTAATGAGTGAAAGAGTCATGGTTGTTATTAGCTTTAATAAAGAAATTAATACGTGCAATAAAATTTATCAATAGCCTTTAATTAAATGGGTGTAAAAGTTACGATGTCATGTTTACGATTTTCACACTTTATGATTTATTAACTACCACATTAACAAATAATATACTTACAGAACTTTATACTTTGAATTTCTTTTCATTTAAACTAAATAAATTATAATTAAACTTCCTAATAATGCTCGAGCAATTGGAAAAAATCCCGAAGTATTAAATGAAATAGGACTAACTGAATATTCACTCAAATGTCCTCGTATTGTAAACAAAATATTTAGGATGTAAAGAAAATGGTTTCTATGAATGGTTGCAAAATTAATTTAAAAATTGCTAGGTCGGTTGGATAAACGTAACCCAAACAGAATATAAGAACTCAAGTGTGAAATATTATATTTCATTCTGTGAGATGTAAACCCCGGCTTAAGGAAATAGGGCTCTGAAAATGTTTTCCTGTTACAAGCAAAGGAAAACCGGAAGAAGGGTGACCTTTGGATCTTTCATCTACATCTCTTCATTTTGGTAAAGTGCGTTAGTTCAGGGATGAAAATTTGAGGATTTTTTTCAGAGATTTAGAATAAGGCATGTGAAACACTTCCCATAGGAGGGGAAAAGCTGAAAATAGAATCAGTCCAGAAGACGCGTCGCCATTGTTGTTCTTTTTTGTAAACAACAGACGAGAGGAAGGCAACAGTGAATTATTTTTTCTTCTTAATTTCTAATCCATAAAAATATCAATTTCAGATATGGTGAGTAGCTGCATTAGCTGTTGTTTCTATCAATCTATCCTGATTATTTTTAAGTTAGACTTACTTACTGATATTGTAAGTTTCAATTGATTCTTTTAGTCTCACACAATTCTTCTAATGCAACCGGGCACAAAACTAGAATCAAGGATTTATACTGACTTTCAATCCAAAGACGAATGTTTAGAAGGTGTTTGTAAGATTTTTGAGGAGCATCTCAAGAGACAGAACCCAAACACTCCGTCTATCACTTACGACATCTCTCAACTATTCGAATTCATGGATCAACTTGCCGATTTGACCTGTATGGTGTAAGTTTTAGGAATTTTATAATTGAGTTTTAAAAAATAATAATTTCTTTGCTCCAGTTACCAAGAAGAAACCAAGACTTATGCTCCGTATACAAAGGATTGGATAAAGGAAAAGATTTATGCCAACCTTCGCAAGCAGGCACTGCTCCATGATTAATTAAATCTGAAGAAGTTTTGGAATAAGCAGTAAGAAAAATAACTGAAATAGAAGACTGAGATATCTAATTTAATTATTACATAATTATTTTTCTAATAACCTTAAAAATCTGTGTTAACTCTGTCCGTTTTCTATAATTTCATTTTAATTTAATTTCAATCTTAAGTTAATTATTTAATTAATAATTTATGTCTTACTAGAAGAATTCATTTTTTCGCTTTACTTTATTCATTTATATTACATTTGTATGATTGCTTTGTCATTGTCTATCGGGACTTGGTTGCAATACCATGGCTATTTTTCTTCTTATTTATTTCTATTCAATGGATGGTTTCGAAATTTTTAAAAGTAAAGGCTCATGTTTATTAAATAGCGAAAGCTACTTTATCTGATCACACCTGTCCGTCTGTCTGCCTGTACAGAAATTTTCTGTAAAACCGTTAAACATTTCGCAAATAAGGAAAGTTCAGGTCATGCGGTGCAAAGCTAGTGATTTTTAGCCCTCTATGACCTTTTCTTTCAAAGAGAGGTCGAGGGGGAACGTATGTACAAATCTTACGCGTTGATGAAAATTTAGCTTTTTAGTCGTCTCTGTTCCTCACAGACTTCGGATAACGGATAACGTTTAATAATGAACTGTATCGACTTTATTCAAAGTAAGTTTTAGGGCAAACTGAGAGACTTAGTTTTAACCTAAGAAAGTACTTACAGAGGGGTTATCCCTAACATAATACTTCTGGAATATTCTAGTGCACGAAGATCAGATTTATTTTATGATCTCAAGATTATAAAGCCCAAGGTTCTCTTTTTCTTACACGTTCCCTTAATCTGAGATGGATAGATGCCTAAATTGATAGCTAGCCACTTAACTTCTACCTTACTAAATTTAAAGTCAGATATGGCTCCGAACAGTTGCTCAAACTGAACTGCAACTGAACTGATAATTACAGTTCGATTACCAGCCAAACTGAACTGACGCCATAAGTTCAGTTCGTGCTGTCAAACTGAACTGAAACTGGCAGTTGAGAACTGGCGGTTTTCAGCTTTCAGTTGAAACTGTTTAAGTTACCAGTTTGAACTCAGTTCAAACTGAACTCAACTGAAGTTACGAGTTCAGTTTTTTTCTCAAACTGAACTGAGAAATGAACAGTCCTGAACTGAACTGTCAGTTTTCAACTGAACTGTTCGGCGCCTTAAAGTCTAAGCTATAGCTAATAAAACAATTGTAAGGTATTTTGCTTACAAGCCTTGTAATACCGCTACAGCCTTCCCTGAAATCGAACTTGCCTGCTGAATTTAAGAATATTGTTACTGTTACTGCTCGTTTCTGCATCTTTTAAATGAAAGGACAGTTATTGTATTTAAGATAACAATTGTAGACTAATAATACAGACCTTAGCCTTATGACTAGGGTTTGAATTGGGTTGTGCGACAGCAAATGTATCTTCAGTAGTCATAGCGAAAGACCCTTCAGTATAAGTAGGTCGTGCAGCAGATGGTTTTGACCGGAAAAAATTATTAGCTTAGTTTTCATATTATCGGTTAAAGAAGCAATACGATGATTAGTGTCTTCAGCGAAACGTCCTAGAGGTTCATTTTGTCTAGCGGTTATTGACGAAATATCTACTCCTTGTTAAATGTTCAATTTTGTATCTTCCCATTTGCGAAGGAAGTCAATTACATCTCGTGGTCTCTTAGGGTCTTCCATGAAAATTTTCTCTACGATAGCGGGGCGTAACCCTTTGATTAAATATTTAACGGGTTAATTGAGCATTATAATGAGAGATCAAGCAACACATACGGCTGCGCTTTCTCCTAAAGTTTGTTTACGAGCCAAGAGTCTATCATAAGCGATTTCAGTTTGTCCAGAACTTGTAAAAGCATCTTTAAAAGCTCTTTCTAATATATTCCAAGAAGCTCCTTAACGATAATCTATGAAGTAACCAATGTAGCATAAACTAGCATTTGATTCTAAAGAACTGGGGAAATGGGCTAATTTGGTGGCATCGTCCCCAGAATTGCCTCCTACGCAAATATTACACTTTTGTAAATGCTTCCATGCATCAGTATCAGCAGTACTAGTATACTCTAGAGGGTTGTTATATAGCTACTTTGGTGGCTTTAGGAGGCATTATTAGTTAAATTGTAAGGTTAGTGAAATTGATGACAACCTAAGAAATAAAAAGGAATTGACTCAATTTATTATATGAACTTTATTGGAAAAGTTAATTGGTGATATTTAGTTTTTACAACCCTTTTAGCCTTTTAATAGGTGATGATAAGAAACTTTAGGAAATGTTTTGCTATAGGTTTCGTAAAACCAGAATAAACGAATTAAATTAAATAAGGTGTGGCTATGTGTGTGGATTAGAGATTTAATGAAAGTTTTTTGATGTCGGTTATCAAATAAGTAGAAATGCTGTAAAGGTAAACTAAAAGAAATTCGATAAATTGACGGAGACGGAGATTCTTGTTAATGGGACGTATTCTAATTTCAAAAATGTTATCAAGTAACGCTACTTCAAAAAATGGATTTAAAATGTTAGTAGCTAGCCAACGATGATCCCTGGTGATAGGAATCTTGAAAACTGCGTCGTCAGGGGCTAGAAAATCATTCGCGAAAGATTGAAATTTATTATGGTAATCAAGAAAAGGTTCATAATGATTAGAATGGTTAAGTTGAATAAAAATATTTTTATATAGACTACGGATATTTTCTACTGAATCGATACAGAAAACAGGGTGATTAAGATTAATTTTATGTGGAAAAATTGTGAGAACTTTATAGCCAATAGACAACAAAGTGACAGGTTGTATATTAAAATTGAGGGTGTCTAAATCAATAATAGGAGAAATTGAATTCAAAATGAAGTTTTTCCAAGAAAAGGAAGGTTCACTTACACAATACACAATAACTGCTCTGCTTTTCACTTTTTTGATTTTCGGATTTTGAAAATCGCACTTTACCTCTCCAGGGTCCGTAGATCTTTTCACGCGGCTACCAGTAAGATGTCCTGTCCTGGACACCCACTTCGTCCAGTCGTGACGGGATGCAGTGGAATAAGACAAACTACTATGACTGAGGAGATGACGGAGGATGATGCTAAGAGGAGCCTATGACTACGACTGAACCTCTCTTAGTCTCTTAATCCTGAGTTGCTGGTACAAATTGAACCAATCCCATTGGAATAGGGGGAGAAAGAGCTTTATATTGAATTTTAACATGATTCCATTTTTTAGAAATTGCCATTACAAAACCTTCGCCCCAGAATCCGGAATTGTTACAAATGTGAGAAATTATTTTTAGTCCTGGATCAATAGGGGAAGTGGCATCACCATTGTGATACGTGAGTGGAAGCATTCTGAAAACATTAAAATACGCGTTAATTACTTAAAAAACTTTCTCTTTCATAAACCATCTCCTTCTGTAAGATTTTCCTGAATTGAAAAAGAGGTTTACCTTTACCATACCTTGTATAAAAAATGTGTAACCTACGTATATTGAATAAGGTTGGTCCATGATAATGAAAAAGGCATTGAATATGGGGAATTTCTAAGGTAGGATCTTTGATATAAAAGTAAGAGAATGGGATACCTACAGAAATTTTATGAATATAAGGAAGTTGAATTTCTTTATATAAATGCATGAATTTTAAAGAAAGATATTGTTCTGGAAGGGATACAGAAAAAAAGAGGTCCTAAACTGTTATCAATTGTCCAAGCAATATTGTTATTAATAGAGAACCTTTCGAGGAAAACAAAGTCAGTAATGTAAGCTAGAAAATATTCATGGTAATCTTGAAGAGTAAGATATTGTTTAGGTGAATTTAATTTGAAAAATTAAGGTTTATTAATTGTCATTAATATTTCAGATGTATCAAAATCTATAATAGGAAAGTCATAAGTAAGCTTACTGGGAAAAATAGTAAAAACTAAATATCCAAAGTTTACAAGTTGTTTCACAGGAATATAACAAGGTGTTGCATCTAGGTCTATGAATGGTAAAAATTTATTAAAAGGGATGTTTAAATAAAACAGTCTCTTGAAAGCTGATAAGATTTTATTTCTTAAATTAATAGAAACTAGCAATTGAATTCCTATACCTGTATTCCATGTAGGAAATTGTGATACAACGCGTGGAGTTAAAGCAGGAGAAACGGTAAAATATAAGATACGAAGTATGGAAATTTCAGGGAGACCTAAGATGGGTGTTTTGGCATAATAATTTAAATAAAAATCGGAAATAAGACTTTCGATTGTGCTTTGGTATGGGATAAACGGAGTCCCTGACAAGACCGCAAAAAGAATCAAAAACAAATTCGACTCAGGAATTTGAAAATCCCTATTCTGTCGTAGATTAAAATTGCAAAGGAAATTAGGCAATGGAAACTCATTGCAAGATTGATCTCTCCACAAGGAGAAAGCTTTATGAAAATCTTTAAGGTGATAGTAAGAAAGGCATTGTGATAAAGAATTATGATTCGTTAAAATATTATCATTCAGGAAATTCTGTTTAGTGGTTTGATCAAAATGGATATGTATGCCTCCATAATGATGCCACTCACGTTTCCAGGTGATGGAAATAGGGTAAGGTTTTATATTTTAAAATGCCATCTTTATATATGAGTTAATAAAATCTATTGTTGTTTATTAAGAGAATGTTTTAATTGAATCAGTCGTAAACTTAAATTTTATGGAATAAATGATGATAGATTGTAGTGCCGAATTTGGACGAAGAAAGTTGGAAGTTCAAAAAAAGAAGTTTGCTAAAATCAGGTTAAATAAAATTAATCGAATGGGATAAGGAGTTGAATCTCCATTTCCTTCGAAAACTGGGTTATAATCTTATTAATTGATGTCAGTGAAAAATACTCTTAATGTTTATTGACAGGGGTGTCCCAATCTTCGTCTCCTGATGAGGTAGGAGGACTAGGGATTCTATAATTTGAATCTCTCTGTTCCCAATGTTTCTGTTCCCCTATTTTTTTTATAGTAGAGGGAGAATAACCTGGTCCATGAGAGAGGCGACCTTCTTGTAAACGTTCTGTAGCTTCCCGATTTTCCCAATATTCCTGTTCCGCGATTTCCTCAGCAGAAGGACAATAACCAGGTTCTCCAGGAAGACGACCTTCCTGATCACCGTAAAAATGACGTTACCTGGCGTTTTGAGCTGCAAGAGCTTCTCTTTCCTGCCTAATAATTTTGGGGTCCCATTCTTCCCCTGAAGCTGTTAATACTTTCTTTTCTTTTACTTTTTCTATGTGGAAAATAAAAAGCTCATCTGTCGATCCTAAATAGGAAGTAAAGACTTGACGTCTCTTAAACGTCGTAAGTTTAAACGAGAGAACTCTCTTTCGGTGTGTTTGTTATTTATTTCATAATTAAATTCATATACCGGAAAAGGTGGTGTGATTAGAAACGGTTTGCAATGAAAATGGTTATCTTTATTCAATATTTGTTGAATTTTATAAGAGTCTCGGATTAAATTTTTTAACTGCGAATAAGAAATGAAAATGAAGATGTGAGACTTTCTAATTGAAGAATCATTTACTGCCTTAATCAGGGATCTTTCGATAAGGTAATGTTTAAGAAGCGAATGGTGTAGAAGATTATTAATATCTACCTCCGCGGGGTCGATGACATGTTTCAAAATAAAACGGTGTGTTTTTCCACACGGTTTTTTTTATCGGTATTGTTATGAAATTAATTTTAAGGAAGTTGTCAGTGGCAGAACGTGTATTCTGTGATTGATCTGTGTTTGAGGTTTTGGACATCTATTATTAAAATGCATATATTTAGTAATTTAGTTTGTCAAGCTCAAAGTCTTAATGAAGTGATGCAATGTGAAGTTATTAGAAAGCCCAAGCTAAAAAAATTCCATGCATTTATACTCTGAAAATATTTACCTTGAAAAGTAAAACTGTTGAAAGGAGGGTTTTAGTTTAGTAGTTGTAGTAATAGATAACTGCAATCTAAATGGACAAACAAATTATGATATAAGTTAGTGAATAGGTAGCCTTCTCCTTAACGGGATTTTAAAATAAGATTTGAATTATGCCTTTCTCTCTCTCTCACCATAAATGAAGATATACAATTGATTGGCAGTTCAATTATTGTTATTTTGATTTATTGAGTTTCTCTTGGAATCTTTAATTTATTGATGTTTTGCATTAGGATCAATGATAGTGGAGTGTAGGAAAGGGAAAGTGTAACAGACTGTAACCTTATATAAGTATTAAATACTCAAATTAAATACACAGTATCACCACTAAAAATACAAATATTTATTTATATTAATGCACAATTACAAAATTTATATTTTTTAATATTTATTATTAAATATTTATTTAATATATTTTAATAACTAAATCCGGAAATGAGATTTATGTCTAATTTGTTACAAGTGTTAAAAGTATTTTTAATATACTAAACTCCAATGGTAAATTGTATAAGTGAATTGTATATTTAAAAGTTAAAATTAAAATAGAATTCTCAAAAAATGGAGATTATGGTTCAAATAGAGAATTAAGGGGGAGAGTTTCTTGAGTGAATTCTTCTTCCATAAAATCAGAGAAATCCATGTTAGAGTAAGAAGTAGTGTTAGGAACGATAGGAGTGGAAGTCATAGGTTGGGTATTAGAACTGGGGGGTACAACAGTAATATTAGTTGTGGGGGGAATGACAGTAATGGTTGTCCAAGGAATTGTTCTAGGAGGTTGAAAGTAAGGAGAAAGTAAAATATTCTTCATTGGTACTGTTGTCACTTGATTTAACGTTATAGGGTTAGAACAAAGATTGCATAAATCATAATTCACGGATTCTGTCTGGGTACCCTGGGAATTAAAGATTGGATTACTTGAAATTTCTACAAAATGAGCTACTTGACTTATAACCTCCGATTGAGAATCAATACTCTGTACCTTTGATTCTATAGTTTTAGAATTGTCATTCGATGACTCAACTTCTTCAATATTCTTTATAGGCAATTCGAAATGAACGACCTTAGGAGTAGGACTAGAAGGACTGGGTTGGGAAATATCTATGAGTTCAACTTCTTCCTCTTCATCGTCCACCATATTGACCTCATTGACTTTATTTAACTCCTTTTTACTACTTTGAAGTTCTGTAGGTGTAATTTCGTTTTTCGTAGAATGGGGGTATTTAACTGGTTAATACAAGAAACGTTAGCTCTTGTAACTGAAAAAGGTGTGTCATTGATGAGAAGTTGAATTATATTTGTATTCATTATTTTATTTCTTAATTAATTTATTTATTTTTATTAAACTAAATAAGATATTAATACTTTGTCATTGTATGCATATACAACTGGCCTGTGCCCAGAGACCGGGCCGGTGGCCCACGTATGGGTGAAATGTCTATTTATAAGGCTTTTTAAGAGAAGTGGAATAGTATGGACACTTTTACTCAAACTTATGCTTGGTAACGAGACGACACATCTCGCGAGATAGGCGAGACGAGACGACATGGTCATTTTTCATCTCGTCTCGTCTCGTTACCAAGTATACTATAACAAAACGGAGATCATAAGGATCTCAGATTTGACATCTTAAGATTGATTATAAAGACACTAAACAGCATTAACGACGAATGGGTCAATCACTGTTGCTTTCGCTACTTAATTACAGCCCTGGTTGACAAGATTTACTTATTATGAATTTCGAAACTTGCAATATCGTGGTTATATTACCTTAATTATTTTTGGGTGTCATTTAAATCAACCTAACAAAAAAATGAAATCTACCTAAAAATTTATGAAATCTACCTAAACTTTTTCATAAGAACATAGTTAAGTTAGGTAAAAAGTTTAGGTAGGTTTCATGAATTTTTAGGTAGATTTATATTTATCTCATTATTTTTATACTTAAGTTTATTCACGCTGTAAATATATAATTAATAATTCAATTTTTGCTATATCAAATAAACGTAATATTTTTTTTTTATAATTCAATTTTAAGTTTATTTCAAGAATGAAGACAAGTGATATTACAATCAAGTAGCTTAGCAACGTAATTAATTATACAATTTAGCTTTATTATTTACTCCTATAAAGAATACTTTTTGTTTGAGGAATTCTTATATTTCTTTCTTATTCATCAATAAACAGTTATTAAAATTTTTGAAACTTTTGTAGTTTTTTACTTTTCTATATCTATATAAATCCCTTACTAATTTCTGTTAAATCTTTAAAAGTTAAAAGAATCAATCAAATAGAAGAGATTATGTCCTCCAGTATGCTTGTGAGTTAATAAAAATTCGCTGTTGTTTCAATAATATTTGTTACACCGTAATAAGAGAGTTTTGTTAAATCAGGCTTTCGATTTAAGCCAATTCTGAATCTTCTTTGGAAAGGATATCAAAAATCACATATTTCGATATGGATTAACGAATCATCACTTCTGATTCAAAAGTTCTAAAAAGACCTTATGTCATAATATTCTGATGATGTGATGACAAATGATTATTAACATCAAAACAACCAAAAAAATTTGTTATGCGGCGGCTAACTTATATGATAAATGATAAATCACCTATTCAGTTTTTGTAACCGATATTCAAACTAGATTACACTCTTCTTTTTAATTAGTTTAACATTTGTGTTATTAGAGGAAACGCGATTTCACTAAAAACTCGAACAAAACCGTTAAATCGAATTTCCCTCCGAGTTTCGCGCCCCGT
>JAQGCN010001365.1:0-10073 GCA_034699725.1 Friesea truncata | reverse complement strand
GAAATTGCAATTAAGGTCCCCGTTCAAAAGTTATCGATTTTTTAAAAAAAAATCCGTGCTTTTCTAGCCGGGCTAGATACGTCATCCTCTTAAAAGATGCTTTCACTTACCGAAATTAAGCCCCGACGATTGAAATCGGAAGCCATTGTTGTTAATGTTGATTGAATAAATTAAATAAATAAAAACCAGTAAAAATACTGGAGAAAATTTTAAAAATTTGAAGCACAGACTGATAATAAATCAAAATCAGAAGAATTAGAAATTTGCAGCGGGTCTTCGTGAAGTCGAAGGTGCAAATGTGAATTGACTCCGTGACTGCGTCTTGTAAAATTGATCTCAAGGATCTCTCGGAAGATGTGCCACATAAGAATTGACACAATGCTAATTATGAATAGGGGACTTGACTCTTTCTCTTCTTTAGTTAAAGGGGGTTCTCATGTTGTATGTATGCTTAAAGGCTTGTGGCAATTTAAGATTTGCTAAAGTTAGCTCCAACAAATAACATGATCTCCTCATCATCTTCTTCATCTGTGGTTGAATTCTTAAATCTCATCTTCTTCCTTTCTCCCTTTATAGTAGTTCCCTTCACTTTTTATAGTAATGTTGTTGAATGATCCTAAGATGGTGAGCCTCATTCAATTCATACAACAATACCTACTTTGAAAATAATTTTCGCATCTTTTAATAACTCTTCTTGTCATCTTCATCTCATCATTTCCTATTCTCTTTGGAAGATGAAAAGTAAAGGATTTAGAAGGAGGATTCTGTATTTTGAGGAATAGGATTAGGTGACGATGGGCTTTTTGTTACTTGTCGGACAGGGACTTCTTTAATGACCAAATACAATACTTTAGTTTGTTAAAGTAAATTTTGAGAGCTACGAAAAATTGTAATGAGTGAAAGCTTTGCTTGGGATAATTCATCATCATTCTTAGCGTTTTTCGTGCAAAAATTCTGTATACCTATGCGGATGGAATTTTAAAAAGTAATGGTTATGTCGTGATGATGATTTTAAGGATGACAAGGTTCGTCCTTGTTTAATGGCAGAAACTGTCAAAATTCTTTAGAAACTAAAACTAGGATAAGGAATTAAGGTGTTCCGGATTTTGTTTTATTTTGGTGGTAAACATAAGAGAGGGATTATGGGAAATTATTTTCTAAAGATTAAAATATGCTATTCATTATCGGTAATTAATCTTCTTTGTAATCCATAATCAGGGCCATCTCATTACTGTATACATTTTTTACTCAGTAGATTCCCTACCAGGGAAATCGTGTTTGTCCTACTCAAACTAAAGATCAATTCGACACTTTGAAAGGAAAGATGAACATTTTGACAAACATGACAATTTTGATGTTTTAGAAATCCGGTAGCCTGTGTCTATTTGTAGAATAGGTCCTTGTCTATGTAATTAGTCGGACATGTGTGTGTAAACATGGATGAATCTTGAATCGGGAAATTGACAATAATCAAATTCCGCAAAGCCGCCCCACCGTGTAATTTCTGTTCATCAGTCGAGTCATTGTAGAAAAGTCCTTTTAATTAATTGGAAATTGTTAGTTAAAAGTGAATTCGTGGGACTCATTATCTCGATTATCCGGGTGAAGAATTGAAAAGAAGAGTGTAGGACAATGGATAAAATTAAAGATTTGTACAGTTTTTACAGTTAATTCAACTTATACTAAAATGACTATCTTATTGATGAGAAAGTTTAATTTCATGCTTATTTCACAAGTTAACGACGAAAAGGGCTTTAGGTGAAAATCCTTCTGTCATGATTTTCTTATGAAAAATTGCAAAATTTTTGTGACTCAATATAATAATTTATTTAATTCTTATTTCAATTTTTTTTCTCTCTGCTTTCTCTTTTTTCAATCAATGAAACTCACTTCACCTTTCTGACACTGAAAAAGAATTTTTTGTAAAAAAAAAAGTGAAATCGACAACTAATTAAAAAGTTGTCATATTTTTTTGTTTGTTAAAATTATTGATATGAACGTTGATTAATTGGTCCATCCCTTCAAAAAGAAGTTTTGACAGTCCATAGCTTGTCAAAAAATAATAATCACGCCTACCCGTTTATGATATTAATTAATCAGAACAATGCGTTCATTCCTATTATTGCCTTTGGGGGGAATGTCAGTTTTAATTAACGAGTTTTTGTATTTGTTTCTGTAATTCAATCTTATTGATTCTTAGAAACAATACAATCTTAAATTATAAGACAAAAGAATATGTTCCTTTTGTTAAATTTTTAACATCTTTCTTTTATATCAATCATCATCATTTTTAAAATTCAAGGATTTAATTTTTATTAAGGCTTTTCGTATAAGTTGTGTAATACCCTGGAGATCATTTTTATGAAGCTTCGTCGCTGTCGTCCTCAGAACAAGGCGAACGATGACGATGACGACGTGTAGCTTTCGCCTTTTGGATTAATTGGTCATTTAAAGAGAACACAACAATATTACAGGTGCTCAGCTCATCCTTTCACTACGACTCTCTAACTTTATAAACTCAACTCTGAATTTTAAATAAGGTCTAAGTGACAAATGTAACGATGCTAATTTTTATTTCGTAATAACAAATAAAATAAGTGTTCTATTGTCCTGTCTCTTCCTCATCTCTTATGCTTATGCTGTATGTAACTCATAAAAATACATTTGCATCTCTGAGAAAGAGAGATGAAGATGATCAAGTGGAAGAAGTGATGAGCAATTTGCAAATGACAGAAATACAAAATTAAGAAATTATACTTCTTTTCAAACCTCAGCATCAGCACATTATTAGTAAACTGATTGAATTTTTAACTCATCCGTATATCATCTTTTCACTTAATTTTTTAATCTTTAAATTCTTCATCATTTAAAGTAAGAAGCTTTCTCTCTCTCTCTTGTGGAAGCTTCGTGAATTTGATAAATGATTTTCACTTAAAATTGTTTAAAAAAACGTGAGTCCACGTTTTACAGTGAATAAGTGCTTAAGCTTAATAATTTTTTTCTCATAAGCGGAAGAAGATGCGAGTAATAATATTATCGTGCGTGACAAAGACATGAGATGCGAATAACCCAAGGCTAAATTATATTTTTAACACAGTTTTTATTTTATTACCTACCTACCTACCTGTGTGAGAAGATTGAATATGGGTTTTAGCTTTTTTTGTCTTGTATAACAATAAAAGTATGAAAATGAGTAGATGACAGTGGAGATGAATCACCTTCTTACTTTCACTTTCACCGTTTCATAATAATAAAAATGTAATAATGCCCACACTCCTCAGGGGAATTTCCCAATCATTAAAATTTTCATATTTTTAAGTTATTAAAAAAATAAATTTATTTTATTTTTCCATGATTTTTGCAACAGGTGTAAAATTAAGAGCGAGTAGTATTGAAAATAGAAATATGAAGAAGTGGATATGGGAGTAGTCTTTAGGACGCCTTAATCGATGTTTAGAAAAGGCTAATAATAAGATATTCATAAAAAATAAAAATAGGATTATGGATTTTTGTTGACAACGTATACAATTCCTGAATTTGTTGAGCTTGAGGATGATGATGTTGTTATCATATGCTTTAATTCCTTGGAGGTGGAAGAATTGGTCCACTGAGTGGTCTGTAAGCCTGGTCATTTGGATAATGGACCTGGGTATTAGTTGGTGGTTCGTATTGAATATTGACCTCGGGTTCAATTGCTCCAATTTTGGGTACATCAACTTCAGCAGCAACTGTCTTCTCTGGTCTCTGGAGCAAGATATTAATGGGTTGTTTACCACCTTGTTGACCTCCTTTGAATCCAGCTTTGATAATTTCTTCAACACGGTAATTAGGAACGACAACTTCAACGGCTGGGGCACCAACACCACCACCGGCCAACCAGAGGATATGTTCGTATTTGAGGGTAATATCTTCCTGACGGATTACTTGACATTGGAATCTGTAGGTATCTCCACCTCCTCCAACACGTTGACATCTAACGTTGCTGTTACCACCTGGACGTCCACCTCCGAATCCATTATTACCACCACCACTAAATCCTGTTGGTTGAGTTGGTCGTGCAAATGATCCATCACCAAAATTTTGAGCAGCGGTGTCTAATTCTTGTGATGCTTGAGTTGGTGCTGGATATCCATAACCGGATCCTGATTGACGTTTTTGTTGAAAGTTATTTGAGCCAGTTTGCCTATTTGGGGCTGGTGAGAAATATTGTTGGTTATAGACAGCCGTTGGTGTTGGGGCTGGAACTGGAGAGGCTGAAAGGAGGACTAGGCCATTGAGGAATATCGCTGCTACCTAAAATTTAAATGATCAGTTTTATAAATTTGAATATCATTACATAAGATGCTTTACTGTCTTTTGTAAGATTTCAATTTTGAAATATTTCTAAGAGCTTGCTTACCTTGAGACAATTCATGATGAATTGGCTTTGCCTGTATTTTTTAGTTGATTTGTTCTTTGTAGAAGCGATGAAGAGAGAGTGATGATAAGGACGAAGGAATCCATCGTTTATAAAGGGCTTCCTCCAAAGGCATAATAGTATGCAACAACAATGACAGAGTAATGGTCTCCGTCGTAATAATAGAACAGTTAACAATTAGGAGGAACCCTAATCCTTACTTTACTTACCTCACTTGTTATATCACACGACAGTATTACTACGGTAGAAAACGAAATTTTTCCCCAGTTAAATTTCTCACCCCACTGAATGGAATGACTGACTGTTTAGTAATTGGATTCATCTTCTTTGGGATGTACTTGTTGGGTCTCATTAATTGAAGAGACAGAATAAAAGCATACTTTACCTGCATATTATTATTTTATTTTTAGTTTTAATATCCATAGCCCTACCCATCATCAGTAAAAAATGCATCCCTTAAAAATTATTCACTTTCTCATCTTCTCATTCATGATTAATGTTAATTTATAATATTATGGAGGAGGGATGGGTGGGATTGAGAAAATGCAAATAACTGTCCATCATTTATGTGTTATTTGCTTGATTTGCGAAACAGAAATACTGACCAAATCTGGCTTTTTAACATTTGAATGATGATGAGATGATGATGGATTAAGCTTTTGTTTCTAAGATTATGCTTGCTGGATTAAATCAAGAAGGGTTCTTTGATGAAAGTTTTCCAAAATTAGTGACTTTTTTTTGCAAATGTAAGGGTGGGGGTGAGAAAATAAAGGGTGGAAAACTGAGCGAAATGAAAGTGAGAGCAAACTTTCACCCTCACTGCATTCACATTACATTTATCCTCATTTTCATAAAAATAATATTTTATTTTCGTAGAGTCATGCAACAACCCCCAAATTATAATTCAATTTTGAAGTTAGTAAACTCATGTTTAATTTTTAGTTTGTGTATAAAAAAGAAAAGAAACAAAATTGAAAATAGAAATTTTAAAGTTTGTTTTCATTATAAAATTAAGCCATCATTTTCTTTCATTTTGATTATAACAATAATAAATAACATGTCTATGTGACGGTTATTTCTAATGATTATAGGAATTGATAATGACGAATTGAATGAATTTGTTTGGATTATTGCAGCATACTAAAGCAATGAGAGATTAAGATCGAATCTTCTTCCATTGTTGTTGATTTAATGAGTTTCACTCGTATAATTAGCCATTTCGCTCCTATCCTCTTCTTCTTCTTTTTCTATTAATAAAATTTCTAACGTAATTCAATCACGTCTTTATTTTATTTATTTGACTTTAAATGATTGATTAGAAATTTCTCCAAAGAAATCAAAAAAAATTTTATTCCCTTTTGTTTTCGTAATCTAAATCTTAAAAATCATTTTCCAAGGTGCTTTCATTTTAGTGTCAGTCAAAATGTGACAAGATCCTTCGGAATAAGATAATTTTAAGGTACTTTTTTGGAGCTCATGCAAATTGTGAAAGGATTTTGACACACGATTCCTTTGAATTGATTGAACTTTAGAGGACGAATAGTTTAAAATGACAACAGGACAGGACGGGACACACGGGATGACAGATAGGTTTCCCGGTGTGTGTGAATTTGATAGACAGCTTAGCAAGAAGTTTATTGTTTTGTTTTAGGAAAAGTGAAATTATTACAAATTATTTTATTTTTGATTCTAATTGCACAATTATAATACACAAGGGTGCAAATCCAAAATTTTGGGTAATATTTTATTACATCCATTTTTGAAGATTGTGAAATTAAAGCTTGTGTTTTTGAAAAATTAATCGATGTTTACGGATTTGGAAATGACACAACGAAGGGACTAATTTAGATTGATATGTTTTTTCATGGCTATGACTCTGATTTGGGAAAATGCGAATTAAAACAATGGTACTTCATGTAGATCCTGCTAATTTGAGAACGACGGGGTATATACTTTTGTGGTTATTTTGTTAGAATGAAAATGAAAAATTCATAAAATGATTTCACAGCAGTGTTTCATATAACACTTGAACGGTTTCAAAAGGAACTTAAGAGTCTAAATAATGCTAATTAAATTCACAAATGTAATAATAATAATAATTGCAGTTCAACGTTTGCATGAGTTGAGTATAAGTGCTAAATTATTCTTTGACTTTCCGAACTTTCCCTTGAAGAATCCTTTTCCTTCTTACCTTTCCTAAATTAAAAGCAAAAGGTCTAATTATTGAGCAAAGGTTGTAATTAATCTCGCAAAAGTCAAATGGGAAATTTAGTCATTATAATTTTTCATAGTGATGGTGATAGTGTCTGGTGACGTGATTTTTGATTGCCGGTAGCTGAAAATATTGGGCTCAAAGACAGAAACTGATTGTTCTAAATTAGGAAGATGCAATACTTTGATTTTTTTTTTCAAACGACGTGGTAATCAGATTAAGGACCATTATAAAAGCGCATGGTTTGGTTACGGAAGTTAATTCTTGTCCTTGGTTGTTCCATTCTTATTATTGTCATTTGAAAGGATTAAAGAGGTGACTTAACATTATGTTGTTTCTTTTGAATCTGACATTGTTTCCATCATAATAAGGCAAGGGTGACGATTATTTTGGACCGTACGAATTATCACACCTCAACAGGTAGCAAAGCAGCCGCCTACCATTTTCTTTTATTTTCATTGGTGGAATTTAACTCTTCCTAATCTTCACATTCTTAATTCAATTGAAACTTTATTTATTGTCAAACTATGAAATCAAACAATGACACGTGAGAATAAGTTCATCTCAAGGTTTGTATGTATGAAATCTCTCCGATTGAACACAAGAGCACTTGCATTTAATTCAGAATCAACATTTACAAAAATAGGGATAAGGAGTCATGAATTGTTTGTCAAAATGCATTGAATACTCAAGGCAGCATAGCAGCATTCTTTCCGCAATTGGAGTATCCCATTTATAATAAGAATTTTTGTTCAACAACAACACAGTCAAGTCGGCCTCCTTAACACTTAAGAGCACCTCTTCCTTCATTAAGGAAAGCTATTGTCATAGTGCAAAAAAATTAAGGACCCCCTTCACTTCATCATTTCCATTTACGAATCTCTCTGTCAGTCATCATGTCCGTGTCAAACTCTTCAATATGCTTCCTATACATTCTTAGGAAAAATAAGAATAATTTTTCAACATGTATTACCTAAAAATTTAGAGAAAAGACGCTGATTTTAATTCATGATTTGATAAATTATGCATGAATAGAATTTAAGTAAAATTAAGTATTCCAATTATTATTATTTTTCTATAGAATTAATTTGCAACTCATTTTTTATTCATTCATAAATCAGGGATTTTGACACAAAGAGAGAACTGATGTAAGAGTAAGTAAAATTATTGCAATTGTAAAATTTGTGTAGAAGAATATCAGTAGCAATTACAGGTAGGGTGATTAACACGCAGATACGACGACGACGATCTTAGGACTGCATGAATATGAAGGTAGGCTTGTATTAGTAGTAAACACGAATTGCAAAAATTAGGTAATTTGGACATCATCGTCGTTTGTTGTATTTTGCAATCTTCTGAAACCGGAGATGAATAGGATCGCCGTGTAATTCAAGGTTTTAGCATTGTTGATTTAATTCTCACTTTCTCTTCATTTCGTCTTAATTGGGAGGTTTAACTACTATTACTATTAAAGATGCATTTTAAAACTTCTCCTCCTACACTACAAATCTGATTGCTTCATAAAAATTTTAAGGATTCTTCAAATTAAACGAGAGTGGACAGTAATTAAAATGAAGATGCAATATGATGAAAAGGCAAGAATCAATTTAAAAACTTAACCCAGTCATCACCACATCACATCGTACTTAAATTTTAGTAATTAAACTACGAATGAGTGTCCTTATTAATCATCTTATTAGTTAGGCCAACCGATTTTAACTATTCTTGCTTTCTTTTTTTTATTTATGAAATCCTTTTGTTAGTTCAAGTAGTGATTGATCTTTGGAAATTATAAATGTAGGAAAAAAATGTTAAACTCTGGGAAGTAATTTAAATTAAACACTTGAAAAATTCAGAATCACGATTCCATTTTTAGATTTCGCAATTCTGAGATCAAGAGATTAAGATTAGTAGAGTCTCTTTTATACATTCGACAATTTTCATGGACTTAATTTTTCAATTGACTAATTAATTTCTTTTGCAAGTAGAATATAGTGTGCTTACAACAATCGTACATTTTTGAAATTAATGACCCAATACCAAATATAATGCGATTGCGATGAATCCAATTCCAAAAACGAAGAAAAGTACAATCAGTACACAAGTGGAAATTGCACAGCATTTTGCTTTCTTTCTATCACCTTCTTTTTCTGTGAGACTTTGGAAATACTGAAACAATTTTTTAGAATTTTTTTCTAAAAATGAATGATTTTCTGAGTGATTTTTTGTATGCATACCATTGTAAAAAGTCCACCAAAAAGTACTGCTTTTTCTTCAACAGCCATGTCCAAAGGAAAACAAATTCCATAGATTTTGTCCACTCCAACATAATTAGGAACACTAGTACTCCAATTGTTTGAAAATTGTCCAATACGACTTTTTTCCTTGTTAATGATATCGAATTCCCAAGTTGGCCCATTATTTGCTCTTTGAAATGTCAAAATTTCACACATATTCCAATCTCGGATTGAGTAACGATTTTTAGGAGAAAATGGACTACTGACATCAACACACGTACCAATGACCTTGTGGAAATCGCTTACTGTTGTGATCTATGAAATTGGCATGGTCAAATTGACGTTGCAATCTTTAGAAATTGAAGTTTAGGGATCACTTTTACCCCTTTTCGTGAAATAATGCTAAGAACAGGAGTTCCATCAACTCCTAGAATTGTGACATCAAAAAAGTTTCCCTGGTTTCTGTATCTTTCATGGAGTCCAAATCGCTCTTCCGTTTCTCCAGCGTAGAGGACACAATGTCCATCCGAATTTAGGATTTCAAATTTATTGGCCAAGTCGAAAAATTCTAGAATGAATGAAAAGTTCAGAAACTAATACCTAGACAGTATGTTGAACAGTGTACTGACTTTCGACAAACTTGTAGCTTGCGTGACGTATAAACAAGTGGAATGTTGTATTCAAGCATCCCAGACCTGGTGGTAGAGCAATTGACATTACACTACTTGTTCCTTCTATAATGTATTCATACTTATTATAGCACCATTCATGGAGTTAATTGTGAATGTACTTACTACTGACAGTGACAACATTACTGGTATCAGATTTTCGAACTGCCAATCCACTTTCGTTTTCATGGACCTGCTCATCTGATTGTGCAAGGGCAGGTGCGAAAACAATATGTCCATCACCAATGACCCCAAATGATAAGATTTTACGTTTCCGTTCATCAGCAGCTAGCTGGATATTCTCGAGTTCGACCATTTTCTCCGCATCTCGAATTATGTTGGAGCCGCAAAGTAGTTTCGCTGGATTCATTTTGATGATGAAGTTGATTTTAAACAAGGTTTTCGGATTTCAAGTTTATCGAAGAATACGAAATCACAATAGTTTAATAAAAAAATATGGCTAAAAAGCAGAATTCCTTCGGCGAGAAAGGGCCAGAAAAAGTTAAAAACAAGCTCCTGTTGCTTTCGTCGAGGAGGCG
>JAQGCN010001364.1:0-10079 GCA_034699725.1 Friesea truncata | reverse complement strand
AGTAATAAATTAGTGTGTGTAAATCAATTTGAAGATTAATTTTTTAACTAAGTTGCTTCATTCGTCAAATTATCTATGAAATTAAGAATGAAATTACTGGCTGTAAATCAATTTCAAGATTAATTTTTTAACTAATCCCGTAACTAATCTGCTTGATTCGCCAAATTATATATGAAATTAAGAGTGAAATTACTGGCTGTAAATCAATTACAAGATTAATTTTTTAACTAATCCCGTAACAATTTTGCTTCATTCGTCATAATTGAAGCAGTGCTGAATTGGTAATTGCTTAGTAATCAATAAGTAATAACTTATTGATTATTTACTTATTAACTCAAAAATTGCACTAGTAATTGCTAAGTAGTAACGTAAGATCATCAGTATCTTTTTAGACTTTAACCGGACCACATCATATTTTATCGCATTGTTAAGTTCATTGTGTGAAATTATTTTGTCATACTTAATAATGTCTGCTAAAAGAGCACGTTTAAGCAATGTAAGTTTTAGTTAATAAGCTTTTCCTACTTTTAAATCATGCTCACTAATATTTTTGTTCAGAATGAAGAGACTTCTTCACTATCACACATAGTGAATTCACAAGCTGTAAGAAAATCATTTACTGCAGGGAATTGTGACATTGTGATTAGGGTAAATGGAGAAGAAGCTGGGATGATACATTCGGACTTTCTTCAAGGTACTGATTTTAATACAATGCAATTCCATTTTATAAGATTTTTATTCCCAGTTGTTGTATTTAGATAAACCAACTACTACCTTCGATAGCGCAAGAAAGCTTGTTAATTTGAATACAGGCCTATTTACAGCACCCGATTTAAAATGTTGTCTACAAGCATTGTATGAGTGGTCTTCTTTACAAGAAGGCAGGGAGGAAGAGATTTTGCACGCACTTTTTTGGATTAATTATGACGTTCTTACTACTCATGTCGTTCGCTTCTTATCAAATCGACTTACAACCGATACATTGAAAGCCTATAAAGTACATCTTAATTTAAACAATTTCTCTCCTGAGCTGAAGGTTGATATATCAAATGGCATATTTCGGTAAGATTATTGTATTTATTCTACTATACTACAAATTCAAATTCTTATGATCTTGTAGATTTCAACAGATGGGTATGCGTAACAACGTGAACGGTATCAGCAAGGAATACCTGAAACTTGCGAAAGAGGTTGATACACTGTGCTTTTCTAATGGTGTTAATGATCCACAAGTTCAACCAAGTCAATCGGTTAGCATTACTGCAAATTTTTTAATTCATCTACTGCTTAATAATTCATTATCTAATTAGGAACTCCATGTATCAGAAGTGGTACAACGTCTTCCTTCAAGAAACGTAATGACTAATAAGCTACTTTAATTTTCTTAATTAATTTCATTTTATAGTTTGATTTATTGGTTAAATTATTAAAATTCTAGGAATCTCCACTCGCCCTGTTCTCATTTGCTAATATCAAGGATACTGCTCTAAATATGTATAACCGGGTGGATTTTATGATTGAAAGGTTTGGTGCTATAACGAAGGAAGATATCGATCTAATCCAGAAAGAAACAATAGGACAAGCACTGAACCCAACATGGTACTGTTATTGTTGTAATATTTGAAAAACTGCCATTTAAATCATATCTTATTACAGGAAAGAGATGCGACTAGGAAGATTAACTGCATCGATTTTCCACCGTGCCATTGGGTGCTCAAACAATGGATTTCAAAATATTCATTCTTTGGTAAAAGATATATTTTTCGAACCAGCTTCCTTGGATCATGTTGAGGTAAGCTAATGCTTTGTTCACTTATGAAAAGATTGGATAAATGACAGACGCTTTTATATTTTAACAGAGGATTAAATGGGGAAGGTCCAACGAGTATAACGGAAGAATTGCATATGAAACGAAGGAGCGTGTAGCAGTTCTATCAACTGGTTTACACATTCATAACTGTGGATTCATCGGAGCCTCACCAGATGGCTTAATCGGAGAAGATGGCGTCCTTGAAGTAAAATGCCCATTCAACTTCCGTGATCAGTCTTTAGAACAGAGTTGTAAAGACAAACTCTTTTGCTTTGAGATAAAAAATGGTAAATACCATTTAAAGAAAAAGCATGCGTACTACAGTCAAGTTCAGGGGATTCTCTACTGCACTAACAGAAAGTTTTGTGATATTTGTTATTGGACCCCGAATTGGTCTTTTATTTCAAGGGTAGAAAAAGATGAGTCTTGGAAAGTAAAGTTTGATAGGATTATCCACATTTACAAGAATGATCTTTTACCGTATTTTGTTAAAACTTTCATGAAACAAAATGCCAATAGAGTCATGCTAGACTTGGACTCTTTTTTTGATTCTGATTGACGATTTTGGTTTTCAATTGTTTTCAATTTTTGTTTTCTATTGGTTGTAAAATAAGTAATGCATTTTCAATCTTGTCTTTGGCCCTCCGCCCTTTATTGTTTATATTATGCTTTGTTAAATATTAATCTCAAGAGAATTAAATATTAGTTATCACGTGATTAAGCAAACTTGTTACTTAATTACTTATTTGATAATAGCTTAATTGTTAGCTTATTTAGTATTCGTGGTTAGGCACTTTGTCAAATATTCCTCATTCTTAATTCAGCGTTTGAAGGATAAACATCTCTAAATCTTCATTCTGAGTACGTTATTAAGTGGAAGTGATTGTTTATACTCATATTTGATAGTTGCTTATTTATAAAGGTAACTATATAATTATAATTAAATTATTTTATTAGTAAAACTACAACTTTACTTTGTAAATAAACACTGTATTCTGCTAGTATATTGATAATCCTTTTAAATTACTCATTCCTCTAAATGCTGTGTGATTTTAGATGCCTTCATACGCCTCCAAACTTGATGGGTTCGTTGCTATAGCTAAAAATTGGAATTTCTTGCCAAAGCCAGACGTTACGTTCCAAATCAACACGCGTGGAATGTCAGTTGACACTCGTAGCTCATTTAGAGTTAAATGCTCCGAAACTTTTAAAAATACCAGAAACCTTCACTGCGTCCGGTTAGGAAATTTATATAATTTCGAATTAAATTTCGTATTTTTCAACACCAACCCTACCGTATTCAATATCACGTACAAAAACCTCTTATCTTTAATACATCGAGCTTTTCAGTGTTCAATGGAAGAATTTCGTGCTTCGCACCCTCAGTCTTCAACAAGCAAAGCCTTTATACAAAACGTTGGATATCGTGGAATGAAAATCTATCAGATTTTTCCAGATGACTTTCATCAATTTGGAGATGCCCTTGCTAAAACTGTTAATAAGTTTCTTCGATCAAATGAATACAAACAGAACGGGAACAGTTCGTTGGGAGTTGGTGAGTTTGAAATGGTAATATTAGCTGAAAACATGGGACAGAGTCTTTCTTTCAACGAAGTACGCGACAACTTCATTTTTGATCGTATGGACCGTAGTAAGATTGAGGAACTCATTATCCACATCGCAATTGACGGTACTAGGAATGGGTACGCTGCTATGTGGAACCGCAACATGTTGTCGCAGCTTCTATTGGGTACACCTAAACAAGAGTACTACTCATGCGGTTTAGGATCTCACGGAAATTTTGTGTTCGAGCATGATGGTGACTATATTCGCAGGTCTAAGTTTTACTCTGAGGTTTTCAAGCATTACCATAAAAACAATCCTTCTCCGTTTAAAACTCCGGTTGTTTCTGACATGCTCTTATCAAAAGCGACTGGACCCTTGCTCTCTTTTGCAAATTCCGACCGTGATGACACTGCTCTCGAGGAAGTCAAGAAACATTTTGCTTCCATTGAACAGTCTCTACTAAACATTTCCGATTCGCCATCCCTCTATGGACGAGCTGAGTTTATTGTCGTGCAGTGTCGTGCAAATATTCCTAATGGAGAGGACTTTATGGAACTATTGGATGTTCTTAGATTAGTGCATGACTTTTTTATCAGAAAGGACATTAAGAAAGCGGTCTATTATATGCCTCTACTAGGCCTTCATGAACACTTGCAGAACCATGTCGGAAAAGCAGCATCGTTTGTTTTGGAACAAATTGAAAAGTTTCAAGTTTGTATTAGTGAGAACATTCCCTATAACTTTAGCTTCAAAGAGTACACTAGTATTTGTGCTGCCGAGGCTATAGTGTGTTTTTTTGTCTACGGCTACGCATTCAGTACAACCATGAATCGAGGACACTGCAACGAGCTCTTACGCACACTTGGCTTAACTTCCACATTCCTTGGAAACAATATTTTATACCCACAGTTCAAGTATCAAATTCAACCTACTGAAATCAGTTTTGACCTTGATAAGCCAATGAAGTGGATTTTTAGTAAATGGACGAATTGCAATAACATAAAATTTCAAGAGACTATTGACTTGCTTTGGTTGAATATGGAACATCCTATTGATTTATCCAAATCAATTCAGGAAACTCAAAAAATTATGGGTTGGACAAAAGCTGCACGGCTTGTTGTTTCATCTATAATTGAACAAGCTGTTTACAACCTTGGAAAGCCAAAAGGATCATCCTTGTCTAGTACTGAATTGATTCAAAAAGTTTATCGCATACGGAAATTGATTTCAAGCCGGAACTTTATCGACTGGTTGTATACTGACTGCTTCGAAAAAGGCTACTGTCCTGCTCTACGAAATGTCATCGGATTCTTGGAGAATTTTGTCAAACAAAACAACATCAAGTTGTGGCGGGATTGTATTTCGGATACTTTGGAAGGCGAAATGATGAAATCCGGATCCTTTCTATCGTTCGCGATTAGTAAGGAGAATGTAAAAATTGTACTTCCAATCGATAGACTTCTCGAAGTTGAGCTGACCAATTACTATTTGGAGCGTTTTGATGATCGTGCTAGCAATATTTTGCAGAACGCATTTGAAACAAGGTAAAAACATGAGTTTGTGAAGTATCATTAAATTCGTTATTCTGTATTAATAATTTGATAATTTAATTTCTACAGATTCAACGTCTACGGACCTCAGTACAAAATCTGCAAACGTCTTTGGGGAAACTTGTTACACTTCTGGCAAAATCATAAATTGGAAGAAATTCAAAAGAACGTTGCTTATTTGGATGCTCAAGTAACGTGGCTTAAATCGTGGTACTTACATGACGTTTGATTTGTTAAAAAATTCTGAAGTTTTTATTGATAACTTAATTATCATTTACTTAATGAGATAAGCTTAATAAGACATTCTGTAAATTATTAGTAATAAGTTAAGCTGAACAGTTTAGACGGCTTTAGTCTTTATTTTGATCTTGAGGACGATGCATTACTTGAAGAAGTTGCTATAATAGTTGTTCTATTAGAAATTAGTTATTAGTAAAAACACTTATTAAGTTTGTTTATTCATTCTACGATGTGCTTACTTCTTATTAAATACGTTAAAAGTTCTTCGTACGTTGCCTAATATATTCCGTCTACATTCAAACTTATTTAATTGTGTTCCTTTGCACTTCATCCTTACTACTGGAATTGTTCGCTCTGCGTGAATTTAGGATGGATATTACGTTTAGTAACTTTGAATTTAAAGGAACAAGGCCAATGCAAGACTTTCATTATGTCTCAACATCTGCACCGTGGTTTGGTATTCTGTGCGACGGACACGGAGGTGAACAAGCCGCTAACGAAACTGTTTCTTATATGCGAATGCGGCTTGACGAAGTTAAGGACAAGATTGTGGACGGTGTTTCAGCTAGAAAATATTTTAATGAGTTATTCTACAACGCACAGGAAAAACTCAAGAGTGTTAGCGGTATTAACGTCTTTGTTTAAATTATAGCATTTTTCTTAGTATTAATTGAGTACTTGATTTATTCTTTCTATTTCAGTATCATGGCCAAAAGCTGGATATTTTTCATCTTCTGCTGGAACAACATGCACGGTCTTTCTTGTGTCGAATGATTTGTTACACGTTGCGTATATCGGAGATAGTAAGCTTATCGTCGGATCGAGTCCACATGCAAGTATTCCTTGGAAAACGTCCTTTGCCACTGAAATGCACCGAGTTAGTAATAAGCTGGAAGAAAAGAGACTCTTTGAGTAAGTTTAAATAATGAAATTATTCTAAATAGTTATAGTTCTATCAGGGTTTAATTTTCAGAATGAACGCTACACTTGTTAGATGCGCTAACTCTCACAAGCTTCAAATTCAGCAGACTGAAAATAACAGGTGCCGTATATTAACATTGTCATTATCAAGAGCATTGGGTAACTTACAGTCAACGTTCAATATTAATTTCTTATTAACATTTATGTTTATTTTTGTAATTTTAAGGTAATCTTTATGACAAAGAGGGTATTCTTTTTCATCTACCAACTATTTCAACCATTAAGATAGATAAAGACATGCACTGCATCATCGCGGCTACTGACGGAATTTGGGACGTCCTTACAGAGGAACAAGTCTTATATTGTGCTCGTCGGGAGTTTCTTGAATCAACCTGCGTTCAACGAAATCCTGCAAAGGAAATTGTACAATTGGCTAACTACAACTGGACTATTAAAGCTTCTCCAATTGGAACAGACAATATGACTTGTGTCGTTTTTGGGTTAAAGTAAATACGTGCTTTTGTAATTATTTTAAAAATTTATCTAATATTATTACGTAAATTTTTGTTTTAGGAGCTTTAATGAAACCAAGAGGATTGAGACCATTCAGAACGTGAATAAGGCCGTAGGAGTTCTTGTAATCTTAAAAATATTTTTATATCGTATTTGTATTATATCAGTTTATTTTTATTTCATACAGCAATCAAGTAGATTGAGTATTGCAGAGAAATCAAAATGTTTGAAAACTGAAGAGCTGGCACTTTGGATGACCAAAAACTTTGATTTAGGAGCTGCTGATGTAAACTTAAAACTCAACGGAAGCATTGCCACATCGATCCATTCTGCTTTAATTAAAGGTGTTTATAGACGTACTGTGACGACAAATTAACCAAAATTCTAAATATTTTTTCTTGACTTATTTCAGAATTCAGTCCGGTGTTAATGCACGAGCTGATATCAGTGAGAAGATCAAAACAGTTTCAATTCCCTAAATCAGTTGATGAAATTGATCTTGTGTCAACAAAATATGGAGAAGATGACCTAAAGGAGTGCATGAGATACATCTACTCGGATAGTTTAAACGTAACTGCTGACAATATGGTTCGCTTGTCTTATGCATCTCAAGCTTTGGGTTTTTCTGCTGTAAAGAACAAAATTATACACGAAATAGTGGAGAAATATTTGTGCCTTGACGTTCTTGATTGCCTTTTACCATCTGTTTGTGATGGCTCTGCTTGTAGTCTCTGCAAAGAGAGGATTCAAGACTTTTTTATAAAGTAAGTTAGTTTAAAGAATTGAATTTTCGTGTTTCTTAATTTTTGTTTTTATTTTTCCGTTGCAGAAACATCACTAACATAACATCAATTCCAAAAATAATGATTGCTGCTCTACGTGTTCCCGATGGATTTGTCAAAATGCTTTTTTACGTAAAACCCAAACGAACACCAACTCTATTTGACGATATTAGTTCGTACGAAGAAAAGCATCAATAAGATTCAGGGTGTTTGTGGCTGGAGTTTTTGCTATGCAGACTTATGTAGAAATATAACAACGTTATCTAAAATAAAAATTCTGATTAAGTAATCAATTACTTATTAAGTTAATAAGCAAATAGTTGTCTGTAAAAGAGCTGTTTTTCATCTTGTTAGCGGTTAGTTATCCTTTAGGAGTTGAACTGTCTACATCTCATAATTCTCGTCTATTAAAATTTTTTAATAGTGTTTAGTGATTTTTTTGGATATTGTTTACTTTACTTACTACTAAAAAATAAAATAAAGTTTTGCTAACTGTCAAGATGAATGTTCCAAGCAATGGTAAATAATTTCATTTGATAGCTTACTCATACGTTTTATTTATATTGTGGCTATACTTTTCATTTTCACGATTCAGAGCAAATTATTGATTACTAAATAAAGTTTAATTTTATACTTTTAGTTGTACAAGCTCCGGATCGCTTATGTTCAGCAATAATCAAAGCAATGACTTCCTATGACGACGGTATTGACTCAGAAGACATGAATAAATGTGTTGATACATTTACATCCTGTGTGAAAAACGATCCACGCTTAGTTGAAAATCTTGTAAAGAACGCAATCAATTGTCTCCATTCTAGTCAACATACAGATGATAAATCAAATGATTCTACTTTGCTTCCTTTTCCCAACGTTTTGAATTTAAACCCGTGTGATGCTGCCGCAACGGGAAAAGAGCTGAAGGATTGTCGCCCAAGCCTTAAGAAATCCAACGTCGTTCCAAACAAAGGAAAAGGTCCCGGCAGTTCAAACCAAAATAAGAACATTCCGAGTTTGAACTTTCCCAGTACAAGTGATCGAACTAAAGGTTCTAAAATTAAAAAATTCAAAATTAGCATAAATACAAATCCAAGAAGGCGAGCTGCTTATGAGAGACCTCCTTGTCGAATTGCTAAGCTGAAATCCTTCTACAAAAACCGTAAGCTAAATCATTACTAATCTGTTTTATTCTACGGATAGTTTGTACGAAATCTTAACTTTGGATGATTTTGATTTTTAGTGCGTATAATACGTAAAAAGCGTTCTAGTCTTAATACACCTGGACCGTCTAATCGAGTGGAAAGTATCTCTCGTGGATCAAATATAAACGAACTTAATTTGAAAATCAAACTTCAACAATCTCATCATCAATCACTGGTTTATGAGATTGAACTCCATAGCCAGTTCGGCTTATTTCGTTAATCGAATAAGTCATACTTACATTTAATTTATATTATATTTATGCTATCATATTTATCTACAGAAGTTTATTAATGAATTTGTTGTACTATATTGGTAATAATTATTCTTGAAGTTGATTCAGATGTTTTGATTTTATTTTGAGAAGTTGGTTAAAAATTTAAATTGTTTTCCGGAAATGATAATCAATTAGTTGCAGGATTTCAAAAATATATGCGCTCGAGTTAGGTAAAAAGTTTATTGACTGATTTAGTTCATGGTTTAAGGGATTTTAAATTTTACGCGCGGGACACAGCTAAAAAGTTGAATTTTTTTTCCGGTTATGCCATTTTTTAATTTGTGGCGCTAAAACGATTCTTACGACTGTCTTAGTTCATGGTTTAAGGGATTTTAAATTTTACGCGCGGGACATAGCTAAAAAGTTGAATTTTTTTCCGGGTAAGCCATTTTTGCATTTGTGGCGCTAAAACATTTCACACGACTGATTTAGTTCATGGTTTGAGGGATTTTAAATTTTACGCGCGGGACATAGCTAAAAAGTTGAATTTTTTTCCGGGTAAGCCATTTTTGCATTTGTGGCGCTAAAACATTTCACACGACTGTCTTAGTTCATGGTTTAAGGGATTTTAAATTTTACGCGCGGGAACTGGGTCTGAAGTGGAATTTTTTCCGGGTAAGCCATTTTTGCATTTGTGGCGCTAAAACATTTCACACGACTGATTTAGTTCATGGTTTAAGGGATTTTAAATTTTACGCGCGGGAACTGGGTCTGAAGTGGAATTAATCAAGTCTTTAATTTCAGAATTAATTTTCAAATTAATATTGCCTCTTAAGGAAAATTGATAATGAAATTAATTTTGGAATTACTTTCAGCTGTAATTTCAACTTTAATTGCTTATATTAAATAAAATTAATCGAGTAATCAATTCTGTGATTAATGTTGGTATCAATTTCAATTTTAATTTTGCCTCTTAAGGAAAATTGATAATGAAATTAATTTTGGAATTACTTTCAGCTGTAATTTCTAATTTAGTTGCTTATATTAAATAAAATTAATCGAGTTATCAATTCTGTGATTAATGTTGGTATCGATTTCAATTTTAATTTGGCTCTCAAGGAAAATTGATAATGAAATTAATTTTGGAATTACTTTCAGCTGTAATTTCAAATTTAATTGCTTATATTAAATAAAATTAATCGAGCTATCAATTCTGTGATTAATGTTGGTATCGATTTCAATTTTAATTTGGCTCTTAAGGAAAATTTATAATGAAATTAATT
>JAQGCN010001363.1:0-10081 GCA_034699725.1 Friesea truncata | reverse complement strand
TTTATTATTATTATTTCTTATTTTTATTATTATTATTTCTTATTTTTATTATAACTTATTTTCTTATTTATATAATAAATTAAAAATATAATTTATGAATGTCCTGTCCAGTCCAATAATCCTTTGAGTCTAGTCTAGTTGAATAGTGTATCTTCTTGGATTTTTTCATAAGATAATAAAAACAATGTTTAAAGTCACAAGAAATCCAACCTTCTTTCACTTTAAGATTAATGAAGTAAATTTATATAAAAGACACCTGAGACTTCCAATATAAAATCTATTTAAAACAATTAATCATAGATACAACTTACTACAAAATACAATTAAATTTAAACCCTCCCCCAAAATATAAAATAAATTATTATTATGTTGTATTTAAATTATTAATAGGATAAAGAAAGAAAGAGAATATTTGAATATTGAGAATAGGTATTAAGTATTAAGTGGAGGTGGAGGTGGAGGTAGAGGGATGGAGAAAGCTAATAAAAACAAAAGCAATGAAAACCTTTTCCAAATTTCAATAAAGTAAAAGTAGAATGTCTGAAGTTCTTGTGGACTATAATAAATCCTTCACTAACTCATAAAATCCTAAGGAAAAAGGAAACTCTTAATATACGTTCAAGAAAACTAAAAGAGTTTGAAGTTAAGATTTCATTTCAGTTTCCCACTTTTTCATAAAAATAAAAAAAAATCCTGATTTTAATAATAAAAATTCTTGATTTATTTATTTGTTAAACTTTTTTCCTAAAGTCAAGTGATATGTTGACACTTTCAACAGCTTTCACTTTCATTTATAACAAAATCCAATAAAAAAAAAACCCTCATACACACGAATCTCAAATCCAAACTTATCGTATAACCACACATAATACAATAACATAACATACAACATAACATAATACAAACAAAAAACAAAGAAAGAGAAAACCTTTGTTCATTTTATAAAGGTTTGTCGTGTTGACTGACCGGAACACAAAAAGAAAAAGAAGGGTGTATAATACATTTGAGTTCTTGTACGACCGAGTCAAGACCAAGACCAAGAGTCAAGAACTGAAGTGAAAGTAACCCCTTTTTCTTTTGTTATTAAATGAAGTGAAAAAAAAGGAGAGTTATTTAACTCAACTTAATATTAAAAATAAAAAGTTTTTGTTATAATTTATTAAAATAAATATAAATTACCTGCGGAATAAGTCCCTTTATTCTCTGTTTTAAATTCTGTAATGTAATAGGATGGATCTATAAAAATATAAAAATATTATTTAATAAATTATAAATATAAAATATAAAAAATAAATAACTTACATTTATAGTATATTAATAATCCAGATAATGATAAAAATATAATAAGAAGAATAATAATAGTAAATATTAAATATGGTATACGACCATGTATCCAAAATCCAGATATTCTATTTATTCTTGTTGAATTATTTTCTATTATTATTCTGTTAGTATTAGGTAAATTCTCATTATTATCAAATCCAAATATTCTTTCATTATCATTATTTACAACAACATTATTTTCATCATTATTATCTCTACATCTTAAACTTTCACTTTGTACTCCTCCTCCTCCTCCAACACCAACAATTCCACATCTATTTTCACTTTCACCACTCTTAAATTTACTATTTAATTCTCGTATTACTGGACTCATATTATTTGAATTTGGATTCTCTGTTAATGGATTAATATATCCACTTCCATAATTTAAATTATTAACAAATTCTCTATTAATATTATATTGTGATGGTGGTGGTGGATTATTTATGTTTATTTTACTTTCACGTATTGATATACAATTATAATTTTTTAAAGTTAAATCAGGAGCAAGAGGAGGAATTCTTGAATTTAAATTTGAAATATGATGTTGATTTTGATTTTGATGGTTATTTGTAGTCCAATTATCATTTCTTCCATATTCATTATCATAACTATCGTATTTAACATAGTGTGTTGAATGAGGAAGAGAAGAAGGTGGAGGTTGTTTATGATTTAATGAACCACCATAGTTACTATAACTATAACAATTTTCTGGATAATTTGGATAACCCTCCATTATTCTGAAATTACAAAAATAAAAAATTAATGGTTGTATAATAAATAAATAATGATTGTTAGGTTGGGTATGAGTGAGTGATTGATATATGAAATATGATGTTTGGACATTTTAGTCCCAAAGTGACTCATTACGTATTCCACAGAGGAGAGAGAGGAGAGGTAAGTTCAAGGAGGACAGTTTTTTTCTTCTTATTTCCTGAGCTACATCTAAGATGAGATGAGGAGAAAGTATTTACAGAAGAAAAAGAAAGAATAAAACCTTTTTCATTAGTATGCATCCATGATATTGGATGGGATCCTGAAATGGAAATAGGAAAAGAAGGGACAGAAGTAGAAACCTCTTTAGTTTGATTTTCTCTTTAAATTCACTTAATCATATTCATATTAATATTTACTTATTCAAAATCACCATAATATAAAATTATTAATTAATTTATATCTCTTTTATTCTTCAATTTAAAAATTATTTAAAAAAATTACATGAAATAAAAATAAAATAAAAAAGTTTAAGAGTAAAAACTTTTAAAACCCAGTTTCTAAACTCAGATCGTTTTCATACCTTTTCCCATAAATAAACAAAAAAAAAGGGACTTTAGTTTATATCCTACACAACAACTCCAACTGCCCTCCTTCCTTCCATGAATCTCTCAAAATCACAAACCATGAAATTAGGAATTTCAAACAAATAAGAATCTTCTCTAAAACTTTTTTAAGAAATTCCAATTTGGCTAAGAAAAAAAAACAAAGAAGTTTGCGGTAAAGTAAAAAGAAAAGACTTTTGATTGGTTTACGCTCCAATCCACAGTTTGTTTCTATTTTATAAAAATCAAGGATAAATTTACATACATGTATTTTTTATTTTAAGAAAAGTAAAATATGTTACTTAAAAACAAGAGTTTGATAAATTAAAAGTAGTTTAAGTTAAGTTGGTTACTGTATTGAGTGACTTATTAAAAAAGTAGAGTAATTCTTATGGGATTTGAGTATGGTGGTGGATTTTGAGTTAAGGGAGGATGGAGATTGAAAGTTGTTAGAATACAAATGTATTTAGAAAGTGAAGTATGCTAATTTTGACTCTTTGGATTTTAAAAAAAAGACGGGAGTGAAATTTCTGATTCTTGGAAGTTAAAGTTGAAAGAAAGAGAAAGGTTTCTTGTGAAATGCTCATTTGATTACTTCTTCCTTCCCTTGTTTTCCTCCTTTCTTTTTCCTTCGCTTCTTCTTCGTTCGTTGAGTTTTTTTTGGTGGGGTGTCTGAGTGATAAAGGTTCTCTATTTCCTTATTGGCATTCAACTCTCCTAATCCCAAACTTTTGCATTTAAGATTTTTGCATTTAGAGAACCCATTCCCATTGCCATGTGTCGATCTTTCAAATTAAGCCTATTCTCTTCTTTTCTCTTTTTCTCTGAATTTTCATCAAGGAGAAAAGAAAATTGAATTTGACACCAAAAAAGAAATTAATCATCCTTTCTTTTTTACTTTCATTCAAATTTAATTTTACTCACCTACCTAATCTATAATTTATACCTTAATCTTAATCATCCATACTCCATTCCTAATAATTTAATTTAATTTAATTTATTATATATTAAATTATTTATTAATTTTAATATAATATTCTTATATTATCTATAAAATATTATAATTAATAAATTATAATTAAATTATATAAATTATAAATTTTAAAAAGTTTCTTTTTCTTATCCTTTTACTAATTGAATCCGGATGTTCAATCAAGGTTTTTCCTCTCTTTCTCTGGATCATAATTTTAATTTGTAAGAGAAGAAGAAAGAAAGGATTTTAAGGTTCAAAAGTTAGTTTGAGGAGATTTTGTTTTAGTAAAATTAAAATGAAAATTCATTTTCTTGTGTCATGTCGTTGGGTAGGAAAAAGGAAAGTCATTATACTTGGAATTAAATGGAATTGAAAAGTATGGGTATGGATATGGAAAGTTTTACTTTAAGGGATGTCAACATGATACAGAAACCATAACTTCATTAACCAAAGGATAAAGTTTCAACTTTAATTTATAATTATTATTAGAAACCAAACCACCACCACTCACTCTCCCTCAAGAGTTACAAAACTAAATATAATTAAATTTTGATTGGTTTTAATATTTTAACTATGATAATTATTTTAATTTATATCATTATCATTTTCTTTTTCTATTCTATTCTTATTCTTATTCCTTTGAGAATAAATTCTTTTTCTTTTTACTAAATCCTTTACTTTTTTTTTAAAACTTTTTTCTTGTGACATCTGAGATGAGATCCATGGATGAAAAAACTTAAATCCGTCTTTCATTTATTTGAAATCCAACGTCATTAGCCATTTGTCGATCTCGTTTCTTTTTACAAAGTTTTTTCTTTTCGATTCATATATTTTGATGTTGATTTCTTTTCCTTGGTTAAATTGATCATTAAAGTAAATTTTATAGTTAAATTTAAGTATAGTAGGATTATTAGGAGTGATGAGAATATGTTGTAAGTTATTTGATAAAAAGGGATAAGGGAAGTGGAAAAAGAGGAGGGGTCGAAGTGTAATGATCTTTGAGAGTCATAATCGTAATAATGTTGCTGACGGTAGAAAATGATCACATAGACAACAGGAGGCTCCCCTTTCTTTCCTTTCTCTTCCTTTTCTCTACAAATGAAATGAATTTTATTCTCTAGAGCTAAAACTTACTAACTTATTCCTTCTTTTATTATTAAAAGTTAATTGGGTTATGATTAGAAAATAAAGGAGTTTGTTATATTAATAAATTATTATTAATTATTATTATAAACTTATATTAATAATTATTAATAAAAACATTAAAATACATAACATAATTATTTTTCAAAAGGAAATCAAAACACATTCTATTCTAATGATAACAAAAATTCAATATTTGAAAATACTCATTTAATTAAATCCCATTCCACACTCCTACACATACACATAACACACACTTTCTATCTTTATAAATTATAATTAATATTTATACATGATGTGGATGTTATGATAAAAAATTGTATTTTGTTTATTGTAACTCAACTGTTGAAGAAAATAAATTCCCAAAAGATAAAACTTATATTTATTTAATAACACGTAAAAGAGCGAGGTAGTGAGATAGGCGTGTCTCACCTTATACATATTTCTATGTTTCTTTTAACTTAATCTGCGTGCTCAACGCACATGAAAAATTACATTGGCATGTAATTTTCAAAAAATAGTTTTGTTGAAAACGGGACTACTATTCTTACTGGGACTGGCTGGCCCTTGACACTAAATCCATTTCCTATCATCAACATGTTGCACTTCTTGAAAAAAGAAAAAGAAATAAAGAATTGTAGAGAAAGTGAAAGTGAAAGTGAAAGTGCTCATACAATTTTGATGAGAAAACAGGTGTAATAATGATAAGAGAAAAAAAGAAAAAAGGGGTGGGGTAGAAAGAAGCAACAGAATTCACTTCTTTTTTCTTATTCTTATAAAAATACTAAAAATGACTTTTCTCATTTTTACAACTAAAATATATTTTCACTTTTGTTTACTTTCTCTTAAAATTCTTTTAACACAACACACAACACACATCATCAATATTAAATATTCAATTCCAATTTTATTTTTTTATTATTGAGATTTATATGGACATTTATTTTAATAATAAATAATAAATAATATATAATAAATGGTTTTGTTTTAAAGAAAACAACACTCAGAAGAGGATTAAAAGGGGGAAATGATGCCAATCAGGATTAGAAAAGCGGGACTCGTATAAGAGTTAATCCAGGCGGTAAGAAAGAAAAGACTAAGACTAGACTATGGGTATAAATAACACTTTCTCTAAATTACTCCTCTTCCTAATTTAAATCTAAAGGTATCTCTCTACAAATTTCAGGAGAAGAAAACATGGAATTTACATAAAATAAATTCAAAATTTACATAAATTTTATATTTTATATTATAAAATAACTATAATATATCTTACCTTAAATTAATTTAAAAAATTCTTCAAACACAATCACTTATAAAATTTTATTTTTGTTTTTAATGTATTTAATAATAATAATATTTTTATTGATGTTTATGCTCTTTAACTTGTTGTAACTCATTCCCCTTGTTTTTTAAAAGTAAGTAAGTTTAGAGTGAGAGTTGTGTGTTATAAAGTGAAGAAAGTGGAGAAAAGAGTAATTTCTTCCATGCGCAAGGAAAAGGAGAAGAAAATTTGTAACTTATTCATACTTTCCCTCACCACCACTTACCAATTAATTAATCCCAATTTTCATTAGACTCCAAAATACCATCAATCCACAGTAAAGTAATACCAGTAATTGATTAACCTAAAACCATAACATTAAAACTTTATTAAATAAATTAAATAATCACAAATAAATCTTTCATAGTATTAATTTAAAAAATAAATAATTTATTTTATTTTATAGTAATTTTATTTATAGTTTAAAAATTATTCTTTGCACGAATCCAACATTTTTAAAAGTGGACAATCTCTTTAATTGAAGAGTAAAAAACGTAATGTTGAGTCTAAAAAGTTTAGTTGAGTTTCGTGCAAAGGAAAGTGAAAGTGTAAGCAAGGTTATTCAATTCTTACCTTTTTTCTTTTCTCCGTGATGTAATTATCTACATACTAAAAGTAAAAAAACTACTACATAAAAATCGTATAGTGAAATCCAAATAAGGATCTCTCTTTTGAAGAGAAAACATAAAAATCTCTATTCTTATACTCACATTTTCAGTATCGAATTGAACAGGAACGCAAAACTCAATTAACAGTTTGCATGTTTTATTTCAGTTTTTTATTTTCTGAACTTTGCGTGGTAAAAGTTTATTCTAAACTCAAAAGATTCCAAAGAAAAATGAAAGGATTCAAAAGACAGAAAATTTAAAAAAGAAATATTTTTTTTTAGTCGTAAATCAAAATATACAAAGACATAAAATATATTTTTAATTATATATTATTATTATTTTATATATAACCTAACAACAACAACTAATATAATAATTGGATAATGAATAATGATAAAGGGGTTCGTTAATTCTATTGTTTAAGAGAGTATTTTCAACCTGACAGAGTTTAATTAATTGATCTAAATAAGAGTGTCACCCTTTAATTAGACTCAAGACTCAACCCTTATATTTTATCATAATTAAAATCATATAAACATAAAAAATTATTTAAATTAACACAAACAATATTCATGTTTTTTTTTAAATTAATTTTAAAAAGTGTAAATTTTATTTTATATTTGAATTTAATGTTATAAAATGAGTTGATAAGAATATTTTAGTTATGATTCCAATTACAAGGTTTCACATTTTGAATTTTTTATTAGATTGTAGATGACAAGATGATTACTCTAAAATAAAAAAAAACACGAAAACTTCATTACGATGTCAGAATTCAGAACACTTTTAGTTTATTACTTTTAATCATCTAAACTTTGAAATGATTTTATTAAATTTAAGCATTTTAAATACATAATTTTAAAAATTATGTTAAAAACTATAACTTTGTTTTTGGTGAGAAATTGAGAAAAATCCCATAATTCATCCCTTGTGTTAAGTTATTTGTATGATATTCATCTGTAGTGATGGTGGGTGATTCTGTGCTCGTATTCTTACTACCATACCACCATCAACCATCCACCATCTACCATACTACAAACTACAAACTATACAAAGTCAGAGTTCAAAAGTCAAGCTGCTGCAAGAACAAGAACTAAAGTTTGAAGATGAAAATATGAAAATTTTCTTTCTTTCTCACTCTCACTCTCTTTCTCTTCCTTTTCCTTATTTTACTTGAAGAAAGAAAGAAAGTTGGTCTAAACTGCTTCTCCTGCTGTGCTCCTTCCTTTCCTTTCCTTTCTATTCATTTAAATTCTATTCTTTTTTTTCTGTTTTGAGGAAACAAGGTAGAGTTCCGGCTTAAGTTTGGAATCTCATTTGAATTTAGACAAGAAGAAGAAGAAGAAGAAGAGGAAAGGAAAGGATGAAAAAGTTTTTGTGGTGAAAGATGTGGTACAAATGGTGGGAGGATCCACTAAAAACAAAAAGATTTTATTTTATTTTATATCTTTAAATAAATATTTGTAATAATCAAATTGTAATAACAATATTTTATATTATAATATATTTATAAAATTCTAAAATAAAAATAAACATTTGAGTTAATTATTTGTGTAAGGAGAGTTAAAAGATTTAAAGTAAATTTAATTAACCACAAACCAAACCACATCCTCTACAAACTAACTAACTATTAACTTTTATAATTCCTATCTATTAAAAATATTATACTCATTTCTTATTCTTTTCTTATTAAGGTGTAAAATACAAATAAATAATAATTATTATTTTAAAATGATTTAAGTGTATATAATAGTTATATAGTGTATATTTAATATATTTATTAAATAAATATTAAATAATAAATTTTAAAATGTCCCGTCCAGCATTTTCAAGGATTTTATCCCCTTCTACTCTTCATGTAATGACTATAATTAATATAGTAAGTTAAATAAATAAATAATTATATATATATAAAATATAATAAATTATTTTTATATTAGGTATTACTTGTAGGTGGTTTAATATTAGGAAGTGTTTGTATATGGGATATAACTACACATAATAAAACAAATCATGGAAATTTACAACCAATTGGTATAAAATTATTAAAAAATTATTAGGTATTATAAATATAAAATAACAAATAATAATTATTATTTTTTATTATTTTAGCTGTTTCTGGTAATATTCTTTTTGTTATTTATGGTATAAATACTATTTTTCAAATATATTTTGGATCAATTTATCTTTGGATTGGAGTTGAAAATGTAAGTTAATATAATAAACTAAATAATTAATATAATATATTTTAATATAATAAATTTTATAGAGAGATTTAGATAAAACACGGAGTTGGTTTGCTGCTGGAATAAATTTATTAGCACTTGAAATATTAAATGTAGTTTTTATTAGTTTTATGTCTCCAACAATTGAATATTTTATGTCCCTATCAATGATATTAATAATGTATAAATTTTTTATTCTTTGGCCAGTTGAATCATTTATAACTGATTTAGAAAGTTGTTTAAGACCACTTATGGATACAGAATCACAATTTCATATTTAATATTAATATTATTATTATTTTTAATTAAATTAAATTTAATTTAATAAAGATAAATTAATTAATTAATTAATTAAAAGATAAAGAGGAATGAGATGTATTATTTATGTTTTATAATCTTGTCTTGACATAAGAATAGGAGGATATAAAATATTAATAAAGTATAAAAAATAGATAAAATATTGATAATATTTTTTTATCTATCTTTTCAACCTTCATTTACGTCTATCCAATATTTACTCTAATTTTTACTTTATCAGTAACTCATATGATAAAAACGTATTTAATAAATCAAATGTAATAATTATACACTCTTCATTTTTAAAATTCTTTTCTTTCTTTACCAATTAAAGAGAACAATATGGAATACAAAATAGGAAAAACTGCAAATATTGTAAGTAATATTTTATTTTATTATGTGTATAATAATAATATTTTGTACTATTTTTAGTTTTTAGGAATTGGAAGTATTATTTTAGAATCATATGGTATATATGAGTCTTATGTTTATAGAAAATTTGAATACGTTTTTATTATAGTAACATCATTTTATGTTATTGAATCACTTTTCCTTTTATTTTATTTTTTAAACAGAGATAGTGAAATATGGGTAATAATAAATTATAAAGTTAATAAATTATAATATTAATATAATAATTATTTTATTTTATTTATAGGAAATAATGTGGCGTTATTTAAGTAAAGCAATTTTAATTGGTTTTGGAGGTGGATTAATTTGGTCTACAATTGATATACAAGAAAATTATTGTGATGGTGTTAATATTAATTGTCAAGCATTTGAATTTAAAATTGGTGCAGCAGTATTAACATTTATAAATGCTGGATTTTATTTTATTTCTTCAAATCCAAAAAAAAACTCCTCAACAT
>JAQGCN010001362.1:0-10081 GCA_034699725.1 Friesea truncata | reverse complement strand
AAACCAACGACATGCACTTGAAGAATTCCAAATATTTAATGACTTGTGCTCTTAGTTGAAATAAATTTAGAACTGAAGTAATCATGATTGGAATAATTTAGGCATTTTCATCTGATTGATACCTGTCCAATGCAGATTTACTAAAATATTTAATAATAAGCTGCCCTTTTCTTCCGGATAAACGAGTAAAAAACTATTTTTAACAATAGTTTATTATGTCATTTATTATTTTACAATATTTTCCCTTGCTATATGTTACATTTTGAAGAATCATACCTTGTATAATTGCAAGAAATTGTTAGCTTAGATGCTGAACAAAATGTAGGAGATATATCCATTATTTCCCAACATAATTACTCTGCTAATTATGGTGGCAAGAGCTAACAGGATGCTTTTATATTCCAGTATGTCATCGATGAGTCATACTCCATTGGCATAAATTTGCACATTTTTTCAACCAAGCGTACTTTACATTGGTTTTGCTGTGAGCAACTATGCGCTGTTTTTGTACGTATACATACTGTTATGCATTTAAGATGTACTACTTATTTTCCTGTAGCAACCATAAATTTATTTATAAAAAAAGGGAAAAAATATGAGGAGCTTTCGCTCCCTATACCACAGTTATTTATTCATTATGAAGTCATTGACTTAAATCATTTGGAAATCCCAGATTTGCATAAACTACTCGGTGTCAACTATGTCCCTGCACTTGGATCTGGATGGGAAGTTTTTAATGTAAAACAGGTTAGGAAAGAGTCCATTTTGTAAAGCTTTTCAACAATCTTAATTTTGATTTTAGTCAGTCAACCAATGAGTAAAAGGTAAGCATCCAAATCTTGATTTTCTATTGGCTGGTACCAGTTTGGATGGAAGGAGATCGAGTTCCTGTAAGATTTTCAAGACGTGGTGAAAGTGTTGACAGTAAACAGGCAAATTTAGTTCTATTCACTGAAGATGCAACGCTAGAGCCAATAATTCTATTCGAAATAATCAAATTGAAGGTTGTTAGATCAATAATCCATAGCAATAGCAGCTCTGAGAAAAATCAAACAAGCAATGCTTTAGATGAGAATCAGAATGAAGAACATTCAATTCCTAACTCCAATATGATAAGAAATCTAATCAATATTATCATCGTAATTAGTTAAGTTTTAAGTATCAATAAAAATTTTAGGTTTGGAAAATCCTAGATTTCATCACGCTCTACTATACAAAGGTTCCATCCGACATCCAAACTCTGTCAGCAGATTTCGAAATCGACGTTCTAAAAATCAGATTGAAAATATCAAGAATTTATCTTTAGGAACAAATAAGAATACAACATCTTGTCAGAAGCTTGAATTTTAATAAATTTTGAAACGATTGGATTATTAGTCCTAAAGCATACAATGCATTCTTTTGAGATGGATTATGCAGATTCCTAATCGTAGTAGAGGTAAAAGTTTTTATAGCTTCGCTCTGATTGGCTAAAAAATTCAAAGTATTTTTTTTCATAGACAAATCTAAATAATCATGCAGCAGTTCAAAGTATTATTCACGAATTAAAACTTAGCGAAGTAGTAGAAGGATTGTGCTGTGTACCTCTTCCAATTTCACTACTTTATTACGAGGATTATGAACAGTGTTCTTTTAAAACAATATGTGGACATGGTCGCTGAATCTTGTGGATGTTATTAAAATTAACATTTGAATTGTAATAGTTGAAGCAAAAAGAAATTTCTTAGAGGTATGAATTTTTATGAAATTAATAATCTGATACTTTTCATTTCAATTTTTAGTTTGAGATAATCAAAGATAAATGTGTAAATACTAATAAATATCTAAATTAAAATAAAAACCAATTGTTTAATTTTTGTTTTCATTCAAATAATTAAAACAAAAAATTATTAGTGAATAATAATTGAAAAGAAAATTCAAAATCATTTCGTTTACGAATTGGACTTATTCGGTTATGGAATTAATTTATAAGAGTAGATTCACCAGAGTTAAAAAGATTATCTAACTTTAACAAACGATCTAAGGAAATAATCAGAATCAGAGTCCAAGAGTTCAGAAAATTTTAATTTTCTGGGGGCGATTTCTTCCTAAAAGGTACAAACCTTTATTAATAGAATTTAAAGTTTTTGGTTTGTGTTCTGCAGCTTATTTCGTGTTTAAGTTCACTTCAGATAATTTAAATTTTTTGAAGGAGTTTTTTCTTAAAGAATTTAAGCTTTTATTAATAGAATGTAAAGTTGTTGGCTTGTGTCCTGCAGCTATTTCGTGTTTAAAAAAGCTAAAAGACTCCAAGTTCTAAATGTTCTTCGCCATTATTTCCTAAACTTTCTATCAAGCAATTTGGAGTACAGTAGTTTCATATTTTATAAAGAGTTATTTATTTTGAAAGTTACAATAAGGATTCATAATGAAAAGACTCATCATTCCAATTTTTTTTATACTTGTGATTATTGCCATAATTATTCTGACAGTATTCGACTATTGTGAATCTAATCAAAATTTTGTGGAAAGCGAAACTTCGATATCTAAAAGAATAGAAGAAGCTAGCCGAAACCCAGAATACAGAAAGGTGTTTTACAAGTTAAAAGAATAATATGAATTGCAAAAAATTTTGTTTATAAAACCATTGATTCCTTTTTTAGAATTTCGGATTTTATCCCGGATTGAGAAATAAATCCCTTACCCGTCCAAACTCTGTACCGCAAATCGGCATTGATTTAATCAACAATGGGACAAGAGCCTCAGATGGAGACATAATTCACAACTATCCCTACAATGCAAATAATTTTCATATCTATTTTGAAAGCAATACAACAATTCCAAATTACTTTTATTTCAAAGCGGCACCAGCACATAAGCCAACTGAAACTATTCTGGAAGCTCAATTTCGCGTAAATCGTACCCCAATGTCGTACGATCAAGTTAACCGAAACAAATATTACAACATTAATCTCTACAAAATAATAGATCCGCATAATCTGAATGAAACTAAAAATCAGGAATTAATTGCTTCTAATTATGTATCCTCTTCTGGAAAGGGAGTTGAAATATTCAACGTAACAGAGGTTAGTGAATAACTCAATCTTATAATAACCAACCAATTTAGTAAACAATTTTATCTTGATTTCAGGTTGTGAAAGAATGGGAGATAGGTGTGAGTCAAAACCTCGGCTTCTGGGTAGAAACTGTCACTACGGAAGGGAATCTCGTGCCAGTCAAGTTTGAGAGATATGGAGAAAGAACAGGTCACACTAACGACGCAATTATACTTCTTTACACTTTTGATACATCGGAGACGGAAATTCTTGGAAATAAATTGAAGGTCGTAAACCCAATCCCACGTACCACCAATTAATCTCAGAGTTAAATATAGATTTTGATCCCATATTGAATAGTTAGGATGGATCGCATAGGTCGCATATATCCAAAAATCTATAATTAAAATTTACTGTCTTCCTACTGCTTAATTATAATTGGTAAGATTCCTATTATCCTCACCTTCATCCTTATATAAATTACAATATATTTTTTTGGAATACCAGGCGTTTCAATCAAACAGAATGATAAGTCTATTAATTTTGCTTTGCTTAATCGAAGATCAAAAATGAAAATCATGTTTCAGAATTTTTTATTTAACTTATTATTAAATTATAAAATATAGTTTATGAGTATAAATAAAAAAAAGTAGGATACATTAATTTATGTTAGGAAATATTACGTGTGGTCCTATAATTTTTAAGGATGTCGTAAATATGGTAAATGAAAAGTATCCTTATAATTTGTTTAGCGTTCGTGCGAAAAAGATGTCAATGTAACAAGCTGTCGAAAGAAAGACTTATATGTTAATTTAAAAAGCATTTGGGATGACGTCATTTATCCTGATGTGGAATTCAACGCTTATTATTGTGATGGTTCCTGTTACTATCCAATGACAAGAGTAATTTTTTTAACTTTAATATGATTGGTTTAAAATTTAATAACTGATTTATTAAAGGCCGGAACAGCTCACTCAATTGTTCAAGCCATTATTCACCTCAGTAGGCCAGAGGTGGAAAATCCTTCTTGTATTCCGTACAAGTTCGATGCCATGGACGTACTTCAATTCAATGCAACCGGGTATGCGGAGAAAGTAAAGTATAAGGACATGATAGTGGAAGAGTGTGCGTGCGTGTAATTGAGGTTTAAGATGCAATTGTGTTCCAGGTAAAATAACCATATCACATTTTTATTTTATGAAATTAAAATAATTATGTTAACTTTTGTTTGAGATAATTAAAAATTAACGATATTAATAATAATAATATTAAACCTAATTAAAATTAAATTAACAACTTTATGAATATTAACCTATTGTTTTGCTTTTTGTTTTAGTTACGTGATCCTAATCAATCAGTCTATTTATTAAAAATGAATGCTGCTAATTATTTAAACCATTACTTGTGTTACTGTGTACAAGTGCTAATTATAAGTTTACTACGTAATTCAGTTATAAATAAAAAGTTCATTTTATCACTTATTTGCGAATGGAAATTTTCTGGACTTATGAATTCCATCATTAATAATTATTGATCTACTAGATAAAAAAGATAGGGTTTAAAGTTCAGAAATCATCAATAAATGAGGATCAAATGAAAGACAGCGAAATGGTAACTCATTCAATCAAGGAATATGTAGGAAGTAAGACCCTTCATGACATGACGACGAGTTCCACTAACGCTAAACTACAAGTCTATGTCTTCTTCTATCCAGGTGACGGTCGTTCGAACTTTAACAATGTCACTCTTAAATACAGTAATATTGGCTCCTTTTGTCATAACTTAACATTTTAGCAAACTGAATCCTAAGAATTTCAAAATTATATTATCATAATTTAGGTTAAAGATTAAGTACTTGAGGAAAGCTTAAGGTTTTGGTCTTATTAACTTAAATTTAGGGCAAAAAACGCAAGAAAAAGTTATAAGTAAGAGAATACAAACTAAAAATATAATACATTTTGTAGTGCATTTTCTATTTTGATGTTTCGTGTTCCAAGTCATCTTCATCATTTTCATTCAAGATGAAATTCAGTGGACGATTGAATTGGATTTTGGTGGGTGATTGAGAATAATGAAACTGTTCGTAGTATTAGAAATGCTAGAATTAAAATTGTACTTTGAAATTATTATATCAAATTGTATCTATATTCACGTTGATTGGGCATAAACCATGTCAATAAAACTTTGATTGATTGATTGAAAATTGTACTTTGAAAAGATAACATGAAGGACAATCTTGTTTTGCTAATTTTGAGTAGAAGTATAATCCTTCAATTAAATTATGAACAACCACACTGATCAACAAGCATGCCTGGTAGGACGCTGAATACGATGTTCCATTCTTGATCGAAATGAAACATTGTGATTGGTGAAAGTTTTCTTGCTGAAAATTTTTAAAAAAAATCATTAAATTAATTATACTAATTTTATATTGATTAAGATTATAAATTATCACCTGTGCAGCAAGGACCTCCATTCCACGAGCTCCAGCAATTCCACGATTTGCTTGTTGGACAATATGATTAAGACATATTTTTGAAGAAAAGCGTACGGACATTCACCAGAACAGTAATTAGCTTCGTATTGTTTAGGGGCAATAACCCAATCCCAACCGAATTCATCAAAGTCAACCGTCAAAGGATATCGACAACATCGGGTTTCTTTAGAGCTTTCTGAACAATCCAGACCAAGATCACGGAAAGGGTGAGAGCGACCACGCTCGCTTACTTCAATTTCAAGGAATGGATTCTAAAGACAAATCAACAATAATAATTGAATTAAAAAAATAAGTTCAAAAAACGAAAAAAAAAATTAAGAAAAGAGTAGGAAATTATCAATCAATGAACAGCGTCTCATCCTTTATCAATGAAATCACTGCTGAAACTGAATCTCTTTTTAAGGGTACCTCCTCTTCTACTCCCTTTAGAATGTGCACTTCTGATCGAAGATACTGGTACTGGTAGGAATATTCTTTTCTTTGATTTCTTTGCACAGAAAGAATGTGCAGCAACTTTGATCTCTACCAAATTCATTGGCTTCGTCAAATGTATCAAGGAGGTTTTGCGTTAAAGTCAATTAACTTGAGCCGTCAAATTAACTTCAACGTGTAATGAAAATTAGGCCTTCAACAACTTTGATTTTAATATTAGATATTATCAATTCTAGGAAAAGTTTTACTATTAAACACTTTCAGTTAACATATACTTAAGTCAATTAACTCGAGATGTTAACTTAAATTCAACCTATAATAAAAATTAATTTATTGCTCATCAATTGACGCATTTTCGGCAGTGGCTAAACTACCATTGAACTTTGTTGCACTGAATTTCAAACTTTTGACAGAAACAAGTTTTGACAGAAACAAGTTTTGACAAAACTGTCTGAACGGAATTGGAGTGTTAACATAATTTACTACAAATTGTTATATGAACGTTTGTATCTCGATGATTTCAGAGGCGCAAATAAATTTTTATTAAATATATAAGTCTTGTTCAAAGTTTAATTTAGGCTGAATTAGTGGCCAACTAGAATTAAACATTGTTTAATAATAAAACATTCCAAGTAAGCGCAAAAAAATTCATGAATCGCTTATTCGTTCATAGAAAATTCATTAATAAACGTTTACAGCCTCAAGCTTCCACATTTTATCTGGCATGTTATCACAGGTCCACTGGCCAATCAAGGCTGCATTTGCAGCGCTCGATCCTAACACATTCAAGCACTTCTTACTTCCGGAGTTAACAAGTTGAAACGCTCCGGTCTAATTTTTTAAAAGAAATATAAGTTTATTGAATATTTGTTTAAATTATTAATCTTACGCTATCCACATTTTTAATTGTCCATCTTGAATTAGCCAAATCTTCAGAACACGCAAACTCATCGATTCCAAAGCCGTTCGCAATTGCTAAAAATTAAACGTTCATTGCCAATTTTAAGATAAATTTTTCAAGTCATAAAGTTACATGCGAAATGGATGACGTAGCATTTTCCACTAAGTAGATTCCGGATTTGATAAGCTCCACACTAAAAATACAGTTAATTCTTCTAAAACAATTATAAGAGAAATATTTGTAAGGAGCTGCCTCCCTTTTCCTCGGTATCCAAAGGCAACCAAGGAGGGCAGAAGCCCTTTCTGGTGATTGCTTTTTCCACTTTCATAAATTTACCAAGGATGGGCTAATTTGAGACTTACGCCATCTTGGTTGATGAACTCAACAATCCTTCCTTTCTGAGGAACTGGTCCAGTTACACATGGAAACTGAACGACACGAGTGCCGTCAACAATACCGTCACCTTCCGCTACAGCGCACTGCCCGCTCCCGACGTTCTTCAGATAGAAGTAGGTACCTTCCTGAATTATGACAAAGTTTGATTATCTTGTCTTGAACATACGTAAAAATTTATACCTGGATAAAGTAGTACATTGGTTGTTGTGCGTTGGCCCCAACCATGAAACAAAGAAATATTAAAGCCAATTTCACCATTGCTACAATTTTTTATTCGGTTCACTAGCCTAGATATAAAGAATATATTAAGTATTTCTTGCACAGTTGTCTAGTATGTTATTTGCAACAAATATTGCTAGTTGTTATTATTAAGTATTAAATTACCAACTAATGAGTGACTTGTCTTCTGCCTGTTGAGAAATTACAAGATGCTTGCCATAATATACCCGGTCATAATCTTGTTACCAACGAAGAAAGCAATTGTGGTAATTAAGGGTGATTTAAAGTGATAAAGGTATTTTAAATTAAGAAAAATTGCGGTTGGAATTGCAAATCAGCTTCACTAATTTAGTTAATTGAATTAAACTTAGTAAACTTAATTGATGTTAATTACTACTTGAATTTAATTAAATATTTCTAATTTATTTATACTTAATTTGTTTATTTTTATTTATAACTCTTGTGAAAACCCAGACCGTCTGCGGCTTATTACGAATTTGCTATTTCGAAACTCTGTTATAGCAGCTGGAGTCTTTTTTCGATTTCATTTCCGGTGTTGGCAACTTTTTAATGAAAGTATTTTTGGTATGATCCCTCATGCCTGTCATTAGGTTCAGATGCTTTAGTACTCACTATTAATCGCCGTATAGTGGTTTTTAACAGGTTAGTAAATAAGTAAATAAGGAAAGTTTCGTCGTCAAGTCGGTAATTTCAATCGTCAACAATTTTCCATGTTAAGTTGGGAAAACAAATTCCGATAATGTACTGAATCCGATAAGTCCAACAATCTTTGATAATGACGCCTTTTAGACACATTGTGTAATTTATATGCAAAAATAGGAAACGAATGTATGGAATGTTAAAAACTTTATTTATTTTAATGAAATACCGATGATCCATAACTTTTATATCAGTTCCACCAACTGCAGAAAGTATCTTTAGCAGGTTGGGTGGATTCCTGTTATTGGAAGTATTTTTGGACTCTTTGTAATATGTGTGGCCACTGCAATCCTTTTCCGAATCCAAAACTGACTATTTCTTTAAAAGTGTTGGATAATTATATTAATGTTATAACCAATTTAGAAGCTTCTGAATGAATTATCGAACCGAGAGAGAGATCTATTTTACAATGGCGATCAAGAAGTTTTTGAATTTGAACGCTTTAACGATGGACTACTTAAAGCTTACCATTCACCTTACAATAAAAAGGAATTAAAAATCTCATCAAAATGCTTGCGCTTCCATGTGAAGTGCCATAAAACAAAGTGTCATAATGAAAAGAGCCATAAAACTAAGAGCCATAATCCAAAATGCCATAATGCAAAGAGCCACTTTTTGGCACTTTGTATTATGGCATTTTGGATTATGGCTCTTAGTTTTATGGCTTTTTGTATTATGGCTCTTTGCATTATGGCACTTTGTTTTATGGTACTTCACCTGATACCATGCTTGCATATAAGTAAGTAATTATGATTTCTGAATATACAAGAGGTGAGTAATGAATTAAGTCAACTTTAGACAAAACAATTCCATCGAAAGTTGGTGGGTTTGGAAATGTATCGAAAGCGATCTTGAAAAAGGGAACGGGAAAGAATAAAATCGAAATCGAAGTTGCAATGAAGAAACGAAAGGATCCAAAGAATATTGAACAATTAAAAGCTCTTGCATGTGAATTGAAAATATTATTCTTTCTTAGACTTCATCAAAATGTTATCAAACTGATTGGAGCTGTTACTAAAGAATTTAAAGGACCATACCTTATTTTAGAATATTGTCATTTTGGAAGTTTGGATACATTTCTTAGAGATAATAAAAATGATTATAGGAATCGAAGATCTTCATTTTTTCAACATCGCCCAAACGAAGTATCAACGTAAACACTTTTTTTCTTCATAACAATGATCATATAAATATGCTTATGGAGTTTCCATTAAAATAGTTGAATGTAGTACAATATCAGAACATGATACTAAATTGTACTACAATTTTTCAGGAGTTCCAGTACCAATTATTGGGGTTATGTACAGTTTGAAGACATCGTTTGAAGAGATCGATTCAAATGGAAGATCTTTTGAAATGGAGTGCTCAAATTGCAAATGGAAGGGAATATATTGAAACTAAAAATGTAAAGCACATAAGTTTTAAAACAAGGACAGTCATTCATTTTTAGAGAAACTTTTAATTGATTGAATTTAGATTATCCATGGAGACTTATTTGCAAAGAACATTGTTTTAGCCATAAGGATTGGTGCTCAAGAAACGGATTTTGGATTATCGATGACTTTATCTGATGATGGAAAATGTTACGTGTTTCTTGGAGATGTGAGTTCGAAATTATATCACATAATTACTATTGAAGATAATCTGTTTTATGTATTTTACATATTAGTGTGCATTTACCGCAATTCCTCCCTGCTGAAACTGATCTTTTTAAGTAAATCTGATGTTTGGACTTTTGGAATTCTGCTTTGGGAAATATTTACCCTTGGTGAAGAACCGAATTGTACAAAAAAATGCAAATCAACTGGAAAACCCAGAACTTGCAAGTGGAAACATATTAGAAACAATGAAGAAAGGTTGGAAACATGATCCCGACGACAG
>JAQGCN010001361.1:0-10090 GCA_034699725.1 Friesea truncata | reverse complement strand
ACTTGCTTGTGTAAAAATAAAAATATTTAAGCCCTAGTACAAATTAGGTTAATTTATAAATTAACTTACAATTTTTACAGCAATATGGGTTGTTTTGTAATTTTCATGATTAATATATTTACTTATAGGAATCTTGAAAATTTCTGAATACCACAAATGCACTAGCTACCCTACACAAGAAATACGGAATCCCACTCGTTCGTGAAGACATTGGTTTGGTCCTGAAACAGTAATTCATGTATTTGATCCAGAAGATGTAAAAACAGTACACAGTGTTACTGGTAAAACACCTCGCAGGTCCCACCATTACAAAAGGCTATACAAATATATCGACAGAAACGTAATCTTACACTTGGATTGGGTAATTCGTAAGATTCAATTTTTTGTGTTTTGAAATTATGAATTGCAATTATAATGCGCCTATAGAAATGGTGAAGAATGGTATAGAGTTCGAAGTGCACTCCAACAAATGATGATGAGACAAAAGGAAGTACAGTATTATTTACCAATTATTGATCAAGTAGCTTTGAGTTTTGTTAATCAAATACATGATTCCATATTACCTACTGGTGAAATTAAGGATTTACGTATGCTTGTTGCTAAATGGAATCTCGAATGTAAAGAACTTATTTGTAACACAATTAAAATTTATTTATATTCAAATATAACAAACTTTTGTTTTTCATTAGCTTCTGGTATGGTCTGTTTTGAAAAACGATTAGGATGTTTTGATAAAGAAGAAAAATTAGCTGAGAAATTAATAGAAACGAATAAACAAATTTTTCATTTGAGCGCATGTCTCTAATTTTCACTTCAATTCCACAATTTTCTTGCTGCTGAAGATTTCTTTTATGAGTTAATTGAAAATAATTCATTTAACGAAACTGATTGATTAACACGAAAGGATGTGTTTTTTCATTGTATGCTACAATGAAACAGCATAATTATGATACATTAATTTTGTATTTTTCCTGAGGCTAAACATTGTATTTGTAAAAAAAGCAAAAAGACAAACAATGTTTGAATTATTGTTGCATTAGTTCTTATTAGACTAACTCCAGCACTGCTCTATATTTATTTTCAATCGCAAAACATAAAAATATACAAGAGAATTTATACAAAGAAATCTCATACAAGGGAGTATGAATATTAGTATATACTGAATACTAACTCAAAGAAACAGGTATTAAAGACTCAATTGATATATTTTTGTGTGATTTTTTAAAATGGACGATTATTTTATAAGGTTGTTTCCAGGAGGAACTGAAGTGTCAAGAATATTTCCAGTTGATGTAGTTCTGAGCAATTACAAAGTACCAGCCGGGGTGCATTAACAAAATTGTTTAATTTTTGTATGGTACTTTTTAGTTCATTAAATTTTAATTCTAGTAAATATAACATTTAGACATACGTTGATTTGAATAAATCCATCCATCCAAATTCTTCTGAATATTTTCAATATTTTCATGGAAATATTTTAATATGTTGTACTGATTTAAGTTGGCTTCGAGTTAAGGAGATACGCGTAAATTTCAAGGATTAGAAATACATCCATTCCTTCTTACTCCTTTTTGGACACGTTACGAGAATGTGTGCTGGTAGACGTTTATATTCATCATTCAGTAAAAATTCTAGAAAACTTTAAATTAGAATTAGCTAATCCTAATGAAAGTATGGAACGGATGTATTCAACTTTACTTTTTACAAAATATCCATACGTATCAAATTCATTCCTAGAAAGTAAACTTCCATTATAATGAATCACACCTTAAACCGCTGATTAGTGCGAGGGATTTCTAATCGTTGATTTTGAAAATTTCAGAGAAACGGCAAACTTCTAACCATGTAGCCGTATTTGCAATTGTTTTAAAACTTTTATTTGTACTCTGATAAATCATTTTTCTAATATTGTTAAACCAACAACGTATTGAGAACAACTGTGTGAACTGGAAATAACCTTATTTCTGCTGTTTACTAAATCAGTGACTTTAAAAACAACCTAAATATTGAATGAACTACTTTTTACTAAAAACTGAGAATTTAAAACATGAAATGGAGCAATAATTACATACAAGTAGATGTCAACTAATAAATAAAATTTTTATTCCTCACTTTCTTTACTTATTCGTTAAAATTTAATTAACTTATTCGTGTGATTGATCAGTGATAACAGAAATAAAGCAAAGCAACACTTACCCGACGTAAAATTACATTTATATCTGATGTTTAGGCCAAACAGAATTTTTTTAAACATTATTTTAAGCATAGCACATTTGTATTTACAACGTTTCAACATTGACTTCGCATTCTTTTTATGCTTAGCAAAACATTGACGGAGCTGTCAAGAACATGAAAAAAGAATGCTACAACTGTTTGGCGTTTAACTGTGAAGAAATATGTTTGAACGCATAAATTTGAGCAAGACTTAAGCTGACGGCAGTAATAGCGTGTATTATTGTATTTTTGTGAAGCAAGACTCAATTGCCGTTTTAAAAATATTGATTCTTTAGTTATCTTGTACGATGGTGGATATGTTTCTTTTGACATCATTCCTATGGCTGAAATCGTGACTGCAAATGCGACACAGCCAACAAGTCCAACTTTACTATGAAGAAGCACAACTGCAACAATGCTTACAACCAAAATAACTACTTTTACAGTATAAAAGATCGGCATGCCAAAGTAAGCGACGCATTTATAGTTTTCGTTTAGGATCTGCAATATTTTGTAGAACTTTAGTATTTTTGCTTCTTGCGATTTTGCTTCCCTAAAATGTATGAATTATTCTTATAACAAATTAAGTATAAAATGTCATTATATTTACTAATTTATTACTGTTGTAGTGACAAGAGAATTGATAACATTTTCCTCGGATAAGTCACACACAATGTAGCAAACAGGAGTAATGCATTTACAAACGCAAATGATACGTAGCTTTCCCAAATGCCGAATGGTATTAGCATCCATTTGTTTACCTTTTCAATTCCAGGTATCAAGGTGAACCAATATTTTGGATTGGTGTGACCCTCTCTTAAAAGTGTGAGAACCTTAGTAGCAGTGTATGTATAAAACAGGACAATTGCTTTGTAAATTGATCCATTGGTAGCTCTGGTACTTTTTGGAAAGGTACGATCGAAAATTTCATCCACTTCCATAAAATGCTTCCAGAAACTTTCAACATCATTTCTGTAGTAAGTAAATGGAATCATACTGACAATGACTGCTGCAGACCAAGATGTTAAGCTGTATACGTTGGCCAGTAGGATTTGCCATTCTACATTCATGTAAAAAGTTCCTTGTATAAGTCTAACGGCCATAAATGCTGGGTTCATGAACAAGTATGCTATCATCAACGCTTGTTGAGTTAATTTCAATTTATTAGGACGAGGGATTTCTAATCGTTGAGTTTGAGAATTCCAAATGAACGGTAAACTGCCCAGCATATAACCATATTTGCAAATGGTTTCAAAACTTTTAATCGAAGCCTCATCAATCATTTTTCCAAAGTTAAGTGAACGTATTGAGCACAATTGTTAATGTGAACTGAAGGAATTTTCAGAATGTATTTAGTAAGAAATCCACTATTTACTATGTGAACAACTTTAAAAATCTTTAGTTTTTAAGAGATTGAAAACAAAAATAACAACACTAATATAATAGGGTTGCAAAAGGGCATGTCGTCGGGTTACGTTGCTTAAGTTTTTGCTACTGAGTAATTATGCAAAAAGAATTCTAAAAACATTTCTTGTGTAAAATATATTTTATTATTAAAATATTTAAGTTTGGCTACCCCCAAACCCAGCAAAAAAGCCCGGTACGCCCACACACAACTTTAGGGAGGGTTATGCAAAAAGAATTTAATTTTTTTTGGCAAAGCCTACATGAAAGCAGAGGGTACGCCCACGACGAAGCCTTGATGTCTTTTTTCTTTAATAAATAATTTTACACTCCTAAATTATTAAATGAAATAATTTAATTTAATACTTGAAGTATTGATGATGGTTGAACAACAGCTTAATTATAAAATTGAAACTTAAAAATCTTATTGAACAAACCCCAGATTTTTACCGAAAAAAATCCTAGTCAAAATTTTTAACAAGGAATTTTGTTATAAAAATTACATTCCAAATTCAGCAATAATTTTTTGTATAAAAAATCCAATCCAAAAAAGTTGGGCTTAAACTGTTAACTCATAATTTATAATTTAAATGTATTATTAATTTTATGCTATCGTGGATACATTCTGCCTTTGTGTGCTAGAAATAGTATCATCTGTCATTCTCCTCGTACGAGCTCTATGCTTTGTAAATGGCAAACCAATTGATAATGCACTAATATTACTGCAGCAAAAGATGGATTTCAATGTTCCAAACATCGCTGAACGGAATTCTTTAAGATGGTAAGCATAAAGTATTGGATTTAAAGCAGAATTTGCATGAGAGAGGATAACACACCAATCCAAAACATATAAGGATGTGTATTGAAATCCGGAACAAATGTCTGAAATATAAACATATTTGGTTGTTTTGTTGCTTCCTTAATTCTCATTTAATTTTTAATGAATCATGTCGGCAGGATAGTTTTTCTGTAACTCACGATAAAATTATTAACATTAAAATAAGCATAGCATTTTTGAACAGAAAAAATATAGAAAATATTCCATTTGTTTAAATTCGAAATGTGCAATGAACAAAATATTTATTTCGACTGCTACTAAGAAAATTTTATTCCTTAAAAATTTTAAAGTATAAATCGAGTATTTTATTAATGCCAGTTTAAGTATACAAAAAAGTAAACCTATAAAAATAAAGTTTGTTTTGTAATTGTTACTTTTCCATTAGCATTAAATACCTTAGTATAATAAATGTAACAGTAATTAACTTAAATTAAAAAGACAATTAAATCTAAATTTGTACGTGTTGTAAAATATTCACAATTAAACTGAAACTTAATTTTGTTCAATTACTGAAAATTTGTTAAATTGGATTGAATTCCATGGTGGATAAATTAGTGAGATAAGTATTTCTTTTAAGAAGTGTTTCTGGTCAGAATTGAAATTAATAGATAGAGGGAACTGAATAGCGATGGATAAATTTTTTAAATTATTTCTAGCAGGGATTATAATTGGGGTTACGTTGGGTGAAACTGAATTAATTGAAAAAGTTGAATTGTCTGAGCCATTTGTCACATTTGAGATTGATGGTAAAATAACAGCTAAGAATGGGGGTAGTGTATATACTGCTGGGGCTCATTTTGGAGCTCAATTTCAGCCTGAAAGAAAGAAAAGACAAGCAACACGAAGGAACTTATTAGAGTTTGACTTTCAAGGCACAGTAACTTCAAAATCCAAATGGGAGGAACAAGTTTCCGGAATCAATGCTACACTGGAGTTGTGGAGCAAGGATAGTGCAGCATCACAAGACAGCAGCAATAAAAGATCAGCACGAGATACAGGTACGACAGAGTATCCACAATCAATCTATGGCCAATTCCGTTTTGTCGTTGATGGAGAACCTCAAAATATAGAATTTCGAATAACCATTCTACCATCTAAGATTGTCGAAACCAGGATTCCGTAAAATATAATTTTTAAAATAAAATGTTGTAATTATTTAAACTATGGTTGATTTTTTTTAGTGTACAGCCAACCGATGTTGAAAAATCATATTTTGACAATACGTTTAAAGGAGCTTTTTCTGTTAAAACTCCGTATGATGTAGAAAAATTTAGTGCAGCACTTAACCTTGGAATCGATTTGCCAATCCCAGAGAAGCACCGTGATAAAAGAAGAGCAGGTGAAACTGCTACAATATCCTTTAATGGAAAGTTTGTAAGCGTAGGGAAAAATTCAGGAGCTGACTATGCGTATAAGACAGAGGTTGAACTCAATGGAGAATTTATATTTCAAGATGGAACTGTTTCGAACCAACCTTCGCCATTACAAGAGTTTAAAGGAGACCAGCGTGGTATTTATTTGGGTGCCAATGGGAACCTTACAGTTAATTCCGATGGTCATGAAATTGTTGAATCTCTCCCACTTGAGGCTGGCTTCCGATATTACGCTAGTCAACGTCGACGTCCAAGTCGAGAAATAAACACAAAGGATAATACATTTGAGGTTGATTTTATTGGAGACGTTGAAGTAAAAGATCGTCATTACACAGAAAATCGTTCTGTGAAGTCAAAAATCAGTCTTTGGCTTATTAGTCAAAAGAGATTTTGAAAATTAATGATATATTAATGTTAAAAAATAAAATTATAATTCCCACTGAATTCAAAAAAATTTAATGGTTGGTCTTTTCCAAACAATTTATTTTGTTTCGCCTTCAGAAAAAATAACCTTACAAAATATTTATTTCATTTCTACGCCAGTCAGATTATGAGATTTTTCTTGTTTAAGTAGCCTGATCAATGCAACGTAACGTTGATTATTGCACATAAGGAATTTCTATTGCTGGCTTTTACTTGTTCTTACACATTGTTTGAAGAAATCTATATCCTTTTTACGCCTAAAGTTGAATAAAACTGTTGTAATAAATAGAAATATCAAGTTACGAACGACTACGAATACAATTTGTTACCCATTAGTTTACAAACATTTTCCATTTTGATTATTTTTAATTTGCCAAAAAGTTGAAATTAAGGTCCAATATCTCAACACTCTCGCATTTGGTATATCGCAAATGAAATAATATTATTTGCATTTTTTCTAGATTCTTATGACAGCTGTAAATTATAAAATATTCATGAAGATTTTAATTTTTATTATTTTGTTGATGTCGAGAAACTAAAAGTGCATTTACTAGAAACTGTGTCACGCAAAATATCACAAATTTTTGTAACATGATATTTTTTAATCAAAGCAAAGGTTTAATATCAAAATCTTGAAACTAATTTCCATCCAACAACCATCGTTTTCTTCACACTGTAATTTTGGTCTTGTTTTTATCACGCGATGAAAAGGAAGGATTTATTTTTTTCAATGCAACAAGAAAATAAGAATAGTACTGCCTCGATTAGAACCCGCCCTCCAATTGAACCCGCATGTAAAAATGAAAAGTTGATATAAAACCCGCTCTCCAATTATACCCGCGCGGGGTATTTAAGCGTATTAACGTTTGTGTATTAACGTTAAATTACAACCAATTGAATTGGTGGTGTTGATTAAAAATTAATGGTCAAGGTTACTTATTGACAACAAAAAATCAATTCGCTCAGGTTATGAGCAAATTGATTTAATTTAACTGTAATGGAACCTTGATTATAAATATAAAATAAATATATAAATATAGTATAAATATGAAAAATAGATTAGCAATGTTTAATTTACCTTTACCAATGTTTTATTTCGAATAGCAAAATATTTTAATTTTTCTGACTTTTGCAATTGAATAATCAATTTCAAAGTTTAATATTGTATACTAAAAAATCGTTAATATTAATTTTTAAAGAAACAAAATGTAGCAGTTCTTTATTCGATGATCGCATTTCCATTAATTTTCCTAAAAACTAGATTAAATATGTTCGGTTTAATTTAATTTGATATAAAGTTTATTTTATTTTAATATAATTAAAATGGATTTAAAACAATGCTTAGTTAATGATAAAGACATCCATAGTAGTATTTCTCGGACCATCCATACGTAGCTTTAATTTTTATATTGAGTTAAATTGCAGTGTTCGATTTTAAATATTTTTTAAAATTACCGTAAGTCTTGTAGTTGAAATGTGCAAAACGCTTATAATAATCCAACCTAAAACTTAAAAGTACAAAGCACTTTTTACCAAAATAAAAATTAAAAAATTTTCTGACTAATAAGCTCATTTAACGTTGAAATTTTAGATTTTAAAGTGTAAAAGTCACGAAAAATATGAAATTTTGTCATTTTATTAAGGTTATGAAGGATTGTTGAGTACCCTTCTTAAACTTAAAACTTCAAAGTAGGATATACAACCCGCCCTCTAATATAACCCGCCCTCATGTATTACCCGCACCAAAAAAGTCGAAGTATGATATAGAACCCGCGGGTTCAAATCGAGGCAGTACAATAAATTTACACTTGTATTCATTTTCATTACTTTACAAAAAATATTTTACATAAAGCAAGTTCAAAATAGTTGAAGGCATCCAGCATAGCTAGTAATAAAATAAAAAGCAAAGGTATTAATATTTGACAAATTTATCAAAATTTAAAGTTTCCTTTATAACCATAACGAAAAAGATAATCATTCCAACTTTCTTCGCTGCTTTCACTTCTTTAAATCTGTATCTACCAATTTCCTGTGAAACCAAATAAATAATCTCACCACAGGAAGCTTCAGCTCGAATATTAGAATCAATAGAACTAGAACGTCGTCGTCGTGACTGATTGTTTCCATTGTCAGGACGAGCGACTTCTTCGTCTTTTATCTAGACAACAACGCAGATACTACTTTAATTTTACTTAATTTGAGGAGGCTTTACTTACTTTAGTAAGAATAATTCTATAAATCCCACCATAGAACACAAATAGTTGAATAGTTAAAAAATGTAACATTGAAAACGTAAAAAGAGTTGTAAATATTTGTCGCTTATCAGTAAAATGACAATAATTTGCTTCATTAAAGCAAGCTTCAGCATATGGATTATACCATCTAAGGAAGATAACCAATAAGTCCTCCAAATCCCCGACAAGCTACACAAATCTCTATTTAATTAAAAACAAAATAAATCAAAAGTTAATATTAATTTCAATACAAATGATTGTTTATTCTGTCAAGGTACAATGTCTTGTTTGTTCAATAGTGAACTTAATAACTTACCAATAGCTGTTTGTGTATGTATAATGCGATAATATGCAAATTGGTCTGAAGTAGCTAAAAATCTATCAAATGCAACTGCTACAATTCCAAATATTGATACAGCACTAAGAAACATAATGGATGAAACAGCAAAGCGACATGGCACAAAGTCCCTGGGATAACCAAGGCTTGTTATTGAAAATGGTGTTCCCATAATACCCATCAAAAAATCCGCAGCTAATATGTTTTTTAAAATATTAAATAGGCTAGTTTATTTTGTATTTAATTAAATAGTTACCTGCTAATGAAACAATGTAATAATTCCTTGTACTTCTTATTTTTCTTGTCATACAAAAAACTTATATTACAAATGCATTTCCAACAAAAGAAAGCACTGCTGATATACTCCCTGCAATTAAAAAATGTATTCTTATCTCTGGATCCTGAAATTAAAAACTATGATGAATGAAACTGTATTCATAAAAATATAGGGGTATATGTAACTAAATTTAAAAAAAACATTCAAACCTCTCGTTCTGAAATTATTTCTGATCCAATTCTACGACCACTGTTTAAATACTCTGTTGTTAAATTATTACTCATGATTTAAAGAAATGAGAGCAAAACTCTTTCTGTGTACTTTGTATGAAGAACTTCCTTATTTATATAACTTTCTCTTGTTGACTATCATAATCAGTAATCAAATTTTATAACGTCATATCGCCATCACCGGAGACATATTTTTGGAAAAATTCATATTTTGAACATCCTTTAAATAATTATCAAAATCTCTTGATTTTACATCTTTTATTTGTTAAATTGTGATACACGCAATCATGTAAACTTAATTAGAATTAATTCTATAATAAACTAAATAAAACAAGGAATGAGGAGAAGAATTAATACAATAAAAATTGAAATAATTTTCCAATCTGTTATTTTAAAAGAAGAAACTCCGTTTGCTTCATTAAATTTTTCAATCTCGTATTCTCTGCGCTCTTTATGATACTTAAAACGTACAGAATTAATAGCAACATAATAATAAAACTTTAATATTCCACCTTCAAATAAAATATTTCCAACTCCGTAAACTCTTTCTTTCATCATTCCACTGTAATGAAATAGTATATTGTCAATTATGAAATCTTTAGGTATATTATAACATGTTGATATATTGCTTCCATGTGAAGTCCCATAAAACCAAGTCCCATAATGCAAAGTCCCATAAAACAAAGTCCCATAAAACAAAGTCCCATAATGCAAAGTCCCATAATTCAAAGTGCCATAACATACAAAGTCCCATAATGCT
>JAQGCN010001360.1:0-10092 GCA_034699725.1 Friesea truncata | reverse complement strand
AAAAACCGCAAAAAGTAAACAATCAGAAAGAGAATGAGAATAAAAGTGAGAAATCAAATTATTCTCGATCACTACCATTGATAATTGAGTCTTCTTCTTAAATTAAAGACCTTATTTGCTAAACTTAAGAGAAGCTCTTTTAACTTTGCACCATCATCTTCATTATCATTATAAAACTTAATTTAATCACTTCTTACACTCTCCCATATTAGTATACAATGAAATGAAACGAAGATGTTAGTTAAAAGGATCGGCGGTATTCTTTCTAAGGCTTCTTAAAATATTCCCTTCAACATGTTCTTTTATAACTTCAGAAAGAAAAACCAACCCATCCCTTCATTTCATCTTTCTTAATTCCAAGGGATCCAAGATTCCCTTTTTATTTTTCGTGATCCCGGGAAGAAAAATGATTGTTGGAGGAGGCATTTAGCAGCTTTGAGTATGAAGTAAATTCAATGCATTATTATTATGACGCCTTCATTTTTTCCAGATCCAGGAGAAGGAAAAAGAAAATAGAAAATGGAGGAAGTGATGCGAAGGCGTTAATTAAGGTTTTCCTCCCCTCTTCAATTCTAAGTCTGCTTCCAGGAGCATCTCTAATGCCAATCCATTCGGATAATAACAGGGTACATTCTTTTTTTCTTCCAAAACTGCATTTCCACATGCATCCATTCTCCAGGAGGACCACGTCATGATGAACGAACATCCTTAATCCAATGATCATAAATGCGTAACAAGTTCTTTCTATCTATGGAAAACCTTCTTGATGAGGATGAAAGAAAGGGAAAGATTTTAACTAAATACGCTCAGAGGCCCGGCCCGACCCCGCTCCCGGGAGAATTCATCTCCGGGTGAGAATTTGATAAATGGAATGGATACTACGACTACTACTACCCACCCTCCGCCTTTTTCACACTTAAATTATTATCCCACCAACCTGAATTTTTAATTCATTTAATAATTAGAAATTCATCATTTTTGATTTCAAACCAACCTCACAGACCTAGGCAGGGGGTAGTTGGTTGCTGGTTTTAAAAAAATGATGTACTCTATTTGTTTTCAATACTTAAAAAATCACCCCTGAGTTCCATTTTCAATTCGATAAATCGATGAACAACCATCATCGATAAATCATGACAACCTCATCAATAGCGTATCGAATTCACTTCTATCATTAAATTAACACCGTGGCAAACAATAAATTCGACCCGTGACTACCATATGGCAATTGACCATTAGAGCTTAAGTACCCCAACAACGCCTTCATAATAATGATAATGTAGTGGGGTGATAAGTGTCCAAAGACTTTACAAAGGAAGAGGAGGGTTCAAACCAAAATCCACTAATGCACTTCCAGTCATCGTTTCCGCTACATAATCTTCAGTAATTTCCTTTTCTGTGTTATATTTCTACAACTCATATGAACCCTTGAACCGTGGAATTACATCGATATCCCTAATGATAAAAAGAATTCCCGAAAGACCAATATTCGACGATCTCAGATCGGATCATCATCCTTTTATTGATTTTTATCTTTACGTTAATTTTTTCATTATTGAATGATGATAATATACGGGTAATAAGCTTCATCATCCACATTGCACATTACATTGTTCAGGCTTTGAATTTCAGAGGGTTCGTTTTATATATTTTTTTGTTCATTAGCAATAAAAAATACACTTCTTTCATTGCATTTAGAAAGAAGTCCCTTATTCAGCTTGATTTTGTATATGAGCTTTTGAATGGATTATAAAAAAAATTTTGTTGCATTTGCGTGTAATAATGGTAATTTTTCCAAAATTTACTGCGATAGTGGCGTATTAAATGGACCGCACACGCATTTTAGTGCTCATAATAATTTTCGTGTAACTCGTCCGACCAAATCTCCTTCACATTTAATTATTAAGGACGGAACTTCAAGTGCTTTAACGTAATAAAGTCAAATCAAGCCGATGAGATCTACACGCCCAATAAAATAATTCAACCTCATAAAAAATGAATACAGGGTGGCTGGCTGGTTTTTTAACCCTTTTCTTCTGTCCAAATTAGAGCAAGCAAGTATAAGAAGGAATCAAGAATTTTCAAGTCTCCTTGACTTCATAGCATCAGCATCGTCGCTGTTGGCTGCTGCTTGGACATGGACTGGTTTACATTTCCGCCCTGGAGCAAGGACTTACTTTACAACAGGCAGAAAAAAAGGTTTACATCTCTCTTTTTTGAAGACATCGTCCACATGGATATCAAAATTCAAGATTCCGATCTTCATTTTTTTATTCTACTAAATACGAACTCTTCCAGCGGCAATGTCACTATTACTCTTCTTCAAGTACCCCATCCTTCCTCCTCCTCCTTTTTATCCTATTATCTAATTCCCAACTGTCCATCTTCTTCCCTTGACATGGATACCCTCCAGCACTACTAAACTATTCTCTCTCTTCTGTTCGACATTTATTAGAAAGCAGAAGCAAGAAAGATTCAAGATTAAAAAATGAAACTTATTCTGGAGATTTAACAATGAATACTAAAAATCATCCATTGTTGATACTCAAAATCTTATCTGAGAACCTGTTTCCCTTAATTTTATTACTGGGCCTGTTTTCATACCCTTTTAGGAACTCTTTAACGCTGCTGAGTTTTTCTTACGAATTCTTTTAACACTTATACTTTTTGCTAAAGTTTATACATTTTTTTAAAAATGCGTGCAATGCAATCTATTTACTTCAACTACACTTTAAGAAAGATAGCACCATCGTTTCTTCATAATATTTAAATGGAACTTTGCTTTGTTTTCCAAATTGAACCTCATTTACACAGCATTTATGCTCAATATTGTTGGCCCGTTTCCTTAATAGTTTAGTATTAATTTTTAGAAAATAAATTGAAGGATGTATGAATTGTGGAGGATAATTAATGAAAATTATGAATATTTCCTCGTGTATAATTAATTATTCATCATGGAGGATTTTATTAAAAAAGACGACCATAAAAGAAAAAGACCCCCCTAAATTACACCTTTTCCATAAAAGGGGTTCTAAAATGGGATTTCACTTTTGGAACAATTTCGGGTGTTAAATTGAAGAAGGAACAACCACAGGAAACCACGCACAGGACTGGAAAGAAGAAGAATCTGCAGAGCAGAGTAGATCTCCTGTTTTTACCCATGGGAAATCCCATTTTAGCCCAATAACTACAACACTTCCTTTTTTCCATTTCTTTCAATAATAATTTTTTATAGAGTTTATGCAATTACATAAGGAATACATTTTTGTTTTCTTTGATCAAAACCATATAAGTTAGATTGCTATTCTTGTTCACGTCTGAGTCAGTAAAAGTGAAGGTGTACTTATAGTGGCTGCATTTGAAAGTTTGGGGAGTAGAAGATGATTTAAATTCTATTTCCATACTCATTCCAAAGAGAAAGTATTACTGGAGGAGAAAAAAGAGAAAGGAAGATGAGATTGTCCCATGAGAAACATATTGGAAGAAAATTTTACTCAACTAAAGTTTACTTAAACTTCCACCACCACCACTTACTTTCTCCACTTTCTCCTATTTTCCAAGAGAGGAGACTTACGGAAAGTATTACGTGACAGAAAATGGAATTTGATGGTTATGACGAGGGAAGCTGAATATAGAATCCTGTTTTTGCATCAATAAACTTCTAAAAGAATAAGAAAGGAATAAGGAGGGATGATGATCATTTAATGTAAATACAACAAAGAAAGATGTTTTGATTGGATTAATGGAAATTTAGGAGGTGTTGTATTGTAACTGCAACAGAAATTAGACTCATTTTAAATTGTATAAAATTTTTCTTGTCAAATAAATATTTTCTTTGGTTGTAATAACGAACTTAAAACAATTTTAAAGAATGATTTTGGTGTTAAATTATATTTTTTTTGCGTTTAATATGAAAAACAGTACGAGATGATTACAAACAAACACGATTAACGGAACTTGTCATTTTTAATATCGTGCGAACAGTTTCACCTAATTTAAAACAATTATATGATAATTTATGTATTGACTGTATTTAATGTAAGAAACCGGAGGATTCACTTTCGATTTTATTTAATAGATCTTCAAAATCAAGATCACGTAACTAATCTCTTTTAATGAAGAAGACACCACACCACCAATTTCGCTCCTGTAATTTCTAATTTGTTTGATTGATAAAGATAATCCAACGTATTTTCCCATTCAATGTCGCCAATTGTGGTTTACGACAGCCGAATGAAGGTCAATGTCCTTAACATTCAATAAATTCACTTTCTTTTACTATAAACTAACCTTCTTCCTTTTCTGTTGTGGGAAAAAATTAATATGAATTACTATTACCTACTCAAGAAAATACCACCAATCCCTTTCGCCTTCTTTACCTCAATTCTCAATACAATTAAAGTGATGAGTATAATAATTATATTTGTAAAAAAAATCTTACAAACCGGATTTCTTGTAACAAGTTACTATACTTTTTTATACTTTCATATCTCACCATAATAACAATATAATTTTAGCAAGAATAATGTTTAACTGACAGATCGATCTTCTGCAAACCCTTCCCTTTTATGATACCTGCCAAGAAAGCCAAAGTCACGACAACAGTATGAAGTTCAAAGATCAAGATTATGAGAGATTGCCATGATTTGCTTACACCTTAACTTCTTCGCATTCTGAATTTTTTATAAAGTAGGTAAAATTTGTGAATCCTTTATCAATATTATATTTTGTATAAAATTTGCACGGAAGGAGGGTAGGTGCAATCAAGAATAAAAGGTGGGTGTGTGTGCTATGCACCCTTCCTTACGTGAAGTGAAAACGAACTTGATTTCTGTTGCCACAAAAATGTAAAAATTAAAGTTGTTCAACCAGATTCTTAAATTTTAATTTCAGTAAGTGAAATTTTTTTTTCTCATAAGGTCAATCTAAGGAATCTCTGTAGGTCATTTCAGTATTCATTCTCAGTTCCACTAGTAAAGAACAAAGTGATTAAGTTATTGGCCAAATTGACGCTTAGGACAGCTTAACGCTTGTCGTTGAAGACATTAGCTCACAAAATGGAAGGAAGACTGATGCTTATTGTTGGGATTGCTGCTGTGTATTTTGCAAATTTTGTCACTGCAGAACCAGATTCAGGTTGGAAACAACCTACACACTACACATCATCACACGCTACTCTCACTACAAAATCCGACAGTTACTGGACTACTGGAAATGAAGTCGCTGTTTATCTCGTTATTATCCCACTTTTGCTCATCCCTTTAATTCTTATTGCATTGAAAATCTTCGAACGAGGTGGTGAATATGGACATGCAAATGGTCATTTCGAATCTGATAATCAAAAATACAAACGAGCTTTTAAAGCTGTATCGGATGTATTTTTAAACCATCTTACAAAACGGGTCTACGATGCTATCAAGGTAAGCAGGAATTTGGACGATTCAACTTTGAGAAAGTTTTTCACGTTTGAAATTCTTTGAAATATTTTTAATTGACATTTTCTGAAAAAAAAAGTTTTCGCAAAATATGAAAGAATTTTGTTCTAATATTCATTTCACTACCCCAGTTTTTAATTTTACTTCCTAAAATTTTTTTTCACATCCTTTTCAGATTTGACCTCATTTCCATTAATTTAGTGAAATTTTAAGTAAAATTATTAACTATTTCCTACCTCTTCTTCTCGTCAAAAAATTGTTTCCTGTGCCAAAAAATTCATAAACAATTTGTCATATAATGTCAAAATTCAAACTCTTTCCAAAGGCATAAATCAAGTTTTTAGTAGTATTCTCGATGCAATATCCACCCACTACTACCTTCGTTAAAATAATTTTCGTATCTTAATTCCCACAGGAATAATATTTCATCGACGTTGCTCAACGCTGATTGGCTAACAACATCTTTTCCACACATCATCATGAGCCTGGACATTATTCCAAAGTCTTTAACTTAAGGTGGAGAGTCTTCAATGGTGATTGTATCGTTTTTTCCAACCCATTCCTTGTTTTTCTTGTTATTGTTATGTTCATTGTTGTGCCTGCCTGGCTTATTTTATTACATTACCTCAAGACAATTGTTATACTTCCGTTTGTTAATCTGTTAAGAAATTTTGTTATAAATATAAATTATGTGATGAGAATAAAAACGGAGTTTTAAACAAAAGGAAAAGTTGACTTTCTAACTTTCTATTTTATTGAATTTGACATGATTCTCTCGGAGGCATGTGGTTTTTATATGGTCATGATAATGATGATGATGATTTGAAAAGACGGATGGATGACCTTTGAAGCAAAAGACCCATTAAACCCATCTTCTTGGAAAACAACGGAAGGAGTCTAAAGATACTCGATACACGTTCATTAGACCAGACCAGGCAGAAGAGACCTCCAACCTAGTTATTTCCTCTGTGTACTTTTCTCATGAAGATGAAATGACATGCCCTTCTAGGCTCATCTTCCTATTGTTGTCTCTCTAGAGAGCCCTTTTCCTCTTGTTATACCTGGGTCCTGATCCTTATCTTTTCAGCACTAGTGTAAATCAAGCCTTTCGTCTGGAGCCTTAAACTTGTCTTCAAGTGGGAAACTACTGGAGAAGAGTAATAGCCCTTTGTTAAAAATTGATGGGGAATGAAATTGAAGGATGTTTATTCTTTTACAAGATTCTTTCTTTCTCATTTCCTTCTTGGTAATTTTTTAATAATAAATCTTTGGAATTTTTTTTAAAAAACAGTCTCTTAGATTTTTTATTAAACTGAAAGTAGCATAGCATCATCATACCCCCATAATATCCAAAATCAAAATTCAGTGTAGTAGTTTCAACAGATGACAAGATCAATAAACGAGAAGTTTTGATAAAACTAAGGCGAGAGAGAGTCCAGCTGGTGACATGATGATGATGTTTTTTGAATGACAGAAGAGGAAGATATCTGCTCGTGATACGTAATCGCTGAGTAAATAAAAGCTCTCCTAATCTTAATCCTCTTGGGCCTCACTTAAAATCCCTTCCTAGGAACAATGACCAAAGGCTTGGACCAATCAGGAGCATCTGACTCATAGAATCTCCTTTATTTGGATTTTAAGTGAAAGTCATCAACTTTCTCTCTGCCTGGTTTTGGTTTTTGGTGAGGCGAGTACATACAGACAGATGAAAAAGAATGAAAGTGGAGGGGATGCTGATGAAATTACACAAGCATGGACAGAAAAACCTGTTCAATAATTCCATAACTTACACAGCAGCGCAGCGTTTCCAAACTGATGTCTAAATCTTATGCTTTCGCCGTTATCATATTCACTATCACTTCCATAATTAAACCTTTCTAAGTTGTGTAGGATACATATTTACTGTATGTTAATATTTTTGTCCGGCATTTAACTAAAAAAAGTATACAACATTGTAAAAAAAAGGAATTTGAATCAACTCAAAACAAAATTTTAATTCAATATATTAGATGATGTCCCTTCTGCATATCGCTCAAAGTCCATACCACCCGTCGCTGTTGTCCCAAACAACCAATCTTCCTCCGATCCTCTTCCTTCGTAGAGAACAATATGAAAAATCCTCCTATTGGGACATCATGACAATGATTTCAAAATTATCTCCAAAAGACAGAAGAAGAGGATACTTTTGTTTGGTATAAGCTTTAGCTTTACACAATGAATGGAAGATTTTGAGAAGTTGAAATAATAATAATATTAAAAGTTAATTGAAAAGTCCTCCCTCCCTTCCCTTCCGAATTCCCATCACTCTTTCTTGAGTAAATGATAAAAGACTCATCCCACAGTTTAGGTTTCTAAACAAAACAAAACCTAATAAAGTGATTTTTATTAGCATGGGAAAAAATCAAATGACAGTCGCCAGTATTAGTAAAGTATCAGAGTATTCTTGAGTAAACATAAGGAATTGAGGGGTGAATAATTTTTATGAGCCATTAGACCTATGACATATTGACATGTGATGATGAAATAGAGATTTGGTCGGTAGGGTCCTTCTTCCAAAATTTTAGATGCTTTTATGAGATCCTAAGGAAAACATATCACATCACTATAGGGATCTCTTATACTTAGTTTAAAGTCACGCAACGCACACCCAAATTCCAAATCTTAGAAGACACTTGTCAATGTCATTTCCCTTGGTTGAATATTCTTGTTTAACATTTACTTACTTTCACTTTGGATTTATTACAATTACAATAATGCATACATTAAAATATTAAGCATGAGTAGTTTAGCTCGTTTTCCACTGTAATAAATGAGCATTGTTGAGTAAGAAGCCAATAATCCTACCTGTGTAACCTGATCCTTGATTTTTTTTTGTAAATCTATTGTTGTCAAATTAAGCCGTTTTGTTTATGTTTGTAAACTTACAAAGGTGTTGTGAATCTTCATGAGGCTAATTTATGTCTAACGAAATTCCAAAAGGGTGAAAAAAGAAACAGGAGACAGACGTGGTGGACAACACGTCATCTTTTCAAGATGAAATCTGATGAAAGGGAAATTTTGATTTTAAGATGACGAACACGAAGGTGACAAAGATATGATAAAAGTCAAGTCGTTTTTAAAATGCGTGCTTCCTTCAAGTCCAACTCGTTCTTTGCATTGCATGTTTATTGATTCTTAGAAAAGGATCCAATAGAAAGTGAAATCGAAGTACTTGATTTAAAAAGAAATTCTTATTTCTTCAACAGCATTTTTTTAAAAAGCGGCAAATAATAGAAGGATTAATAATGAAAAATAATATGAAAGCTTATCATTACGTCGTAATTCGAGAGTTCATTCAGCTTCAACATGGGCGTATAACAAGCCGCTGTATTGCTGCTAAGCTACTCCAATTTCTTTAAATCCCAGCGAACAGCAGCTCTGTTGTTAAGTACTTATTGTTATTATTATGATGAAAAAGAAAACTAAGGGTAATGTTTTTCCAATGTACAAAAAAGGTAAGGTAAGCTGTTACAAATGCTTCATTGGAAACCAATACGGTGTGGGAAAACATAAGGATCTTTCTGTGTTTTCCTTTTGAAAATATAAAAATGCAAGGCAAGAGAGCCTTTATTTCTAATCGAAAATCCAGAACAAAAGACCGTCACTTCCCACCCTTACTTTTCGGTTAGCCAATGGGGCGGAAGGGGAAAGAAGAAATTCGACGGCTTCTCCAAATGAGCTATTATTACTTTCAAAGTATCCATAAGCAGAGCAGATCCTATTGTTAGGAAAGAAAGGATCTTTGTATTCATGTATTTTTTTGCATCTGAATACTTTAATTCAACCCCTTTGAAGAAGAAAATGGAATTCCGTGTGTGGAATTTACATATGATTTTTCAATTAAGCTAAAGCAAGAAGCTATGTTTTTTTAACCTATTGGAATTTCATTAGTGAATTTTATGATTATGAATTATGAGTTTATGATCTAATCCATCATTTCCAAAGTCTATTCACAATCTTGTACTTTTTGACACTGATGAGAAAGGGATGATGGGGTGAGTTTTAACAAACTAGAGTAGGCAAGGCTAAGGGTTGAAAAAAATGATGCATCACATATATGAAAAAAGAAGATGAAAAAGTTGAACAAGAAGGGAATTTAGTTAATGACTAATAAAAATGTAGAATCCTGACTTACCAAAAGTGAATCTCAAAGACGAAAAGTTGCTCGAAAAGGAGAGTAATAATTTGGTCTGAAAGCGTTGCTGCTTATTTAAGTACCAGCAGTAGCTCAGATGACAATGCAATTATTTCAAACGTGCTTTTAAGCCTAAAAGTAGAACTGGGAGAAGATTGCAGGTAATTCTAGAAGGTGTTTCTTAACTTAACTTTAAGATCTTGGATTCAGTTTTGATTTCTTACGAATTGATTGTTCGAACTTTAAGTCAGTAACCTAATTCTTAAAAATTCACGTATTATTAATAATTATCAAAACAGTTTGCTCGTCGTTACTCGATTTCAGGAGTTCACAAAGTTTTATGAGTTGACGAAAGAATTAGTTTAAATTTTCTAGAGCAGGTGCTCGTATAACGTTTTTTAGAATGCGATTCCCATGAGACACTCAAGTGACGCTGAGTGATGTGTATTTTCGATCTATCTAAATAGATACAGATGTCTAAAA
>JAQGCN010001359.1:0-10094 GCA_034699725.1 Friesea truncata | reverse complement strand
TTTTATGTAATTGGCCTACTTTGAGTTGTTCTTCACCTGTTGGGCTTTCCTGATTGGTTGGAGAAAAGAGAGAAGGAGAGGCTTAAGGTAGCTCAGCGCAGGTGTTTCTTTTTTATGTTCTTTCCTGAATGGAGTTTGGGGTTGATTCTCTTTACTTTCACCTGTGAAAGAGAAAAGTAGGGTGAAATTCGTATCTCTTCCTCCCTCTGAGATGATTTGTTATTTCATATGATGTTTTTTGATTAAGTATAAAAATAGGATTACGCAATTGCTTCTTGTTTTTGAATTCATGTTTTGATTGTAAAAAGAAGAAAAGAAAGTGTAGGAAGAGAATCTCATTTAAGGAAGTGAAAGTCATTTGGGCAGAAAATGGGAGTGAAGTTTTTAGAGTGGACTGGGAAATGGGGAGAATAAGAACGTGGTGTGATTCTGTTGGAGATGAAATAAGAGAATGTAGATCCGCTATCATTATTCCTCCGCATGTCTCGCAGTAGTAGGGCTAAGGCTCAGCTCATGCAAAGGAGAAAGTAGAAAGTGGATTGAGAGTCGGAAGGCAATAAAAGATGGAACTCTCCATTTCTAGGGAATTTTGATTTTCTTTTTTACTTTACTAAAAATTGAGGAGGAAACTAGCAGTAGGGATTGTGTATAAAATAATGTAAGAATCCTTATTATTATAATAATGTTGTTATTTTGGTTGGACAAGGTGGCAATTTGTATAAAAGGGTTTTTATAAAAATGAGATTACCTTCCCTTCATCCTTTCTTCTGGAAAAAGTATGCAATCAAACCAACCTCTTAACTACAAATTCTATTTTTGAGAGTCCGTTAACTTCAAATTCATGAACAAAACAACAGTATGTGGATACGATTATTATGTAGACGAGATTTTTTTTTAACTTTGTGTAAGAGAGAGAGAAAAGTCGTTGAATTTTGTTTCGTGTTTTTTGGTTCGGTGGTCGTTGTATGTAAATTGTGAGTCCCTGTGATTACCCTGATACTCAACTCGGCTATCAAGTTGAAAGAACTAAGAAAAAGAAAGTAACAAGGCATTATTATGTAAATCCAACTAGTTTACGCCACGTAAAAGATAGTGTTTCGGCCATTTCCGTTTTCTTTTTTTTTTCCTTTAGTAAAATTTCTCTTTCGCTCCTCTTGTTTTGTTATGCTCCTTAACTTTCCTTCTGTGGAGCTTTTAATTCCCTAACTTCATGTTTTGCTTGGGTGGGAATCCAAAATGCAAATGGAAATGTGAACTATAAAAACACATCCGATCTACTTTTTTGGTTTTATAGTGAACTTTTTCACAAAAAAAAAACTTTACTTTCACTCCCAAAGAAGAAATCTAAACAAGTGAAAACTCATCATCACCACCATCACCATTTTACAGTATCTATTCTTAAGGAACTTGAGAAGGAGATGATTATTAAAGAATGAATGGAAAGTTTTACCTCTTTTTTAACGCAATGTATCATATCATCCCTTAGATCCACTTTCTCCCTAATTCATTTTACAAAGATGAGGGTCTTCATTATTACGCCTCATCATCTCAAAATTCCCCTTTCTCTAATTTCACCAAAGACTTTTTCTCCTTCTTCCTTGTACATTTTCATGAACTCCCTTTTATTATTATTATTGATACTATACGTGAACATCCCCTTTTTTCTAATACTCTGAACATGAATTCGTTACGGGATGACATCGACATGAACATAGGCACAATAGAAATATGAATTTTGGATTTTGATAGTGTTCTTCTTCTTTTGCGTAGTGGGACTGTATTTTGACAGAATACGAAGGAAGGTAAAAGGTTTTAGGACGGATGTGTTGTGAAAGAGTTCATTTTGACATTTTCCTCACTGGATATCAATGGGAGTTGGTTTGGGGTTTTTTCTTTCTCTCCATTTCCTGCCAACTTCACTTTTTTTTTCTTTTGACAAATTCATATTATTCATAATAATAATATTTGAAAGGGAGAAAGTATGGGGATCAGAAGAAGATTCGAACTGTCACTCAGGAATAAAAGGCAAGGAAGGAAAGATAAAATTTCATAAGCTTTTTCACCTTTAGTCAAAGATGGAATTTAATTGGATTCCATTTTAAAAAAAACTAAATATTTCTATTCTAATTTTCGTTACTTCTGTGAATAGTTGCTCCTGAATTTATCATTGGATTTTACAAATAATTTTTTTTTGTACTTTCTCTTTCTCTCCTGTTTAAGAAGAAATCTTCTGAATTTTATAAGTAAGAGATCCTTTCTCATATTTGCAGATGAGTGGATTTGAAAGGAATACAAGAGTGAGTGGTGAGGACAATGGGATTGATGGACTTTCTGAATCACCCTCCACTTCCGTAGTCCGACAAATGATCCTTCGTCTCGTCTTCATCTGAATAACTTCCGGGGAAAAGTCTCCTTCCTTAATACACACACGCACACTAAACCTTCTCTTATCCCCTCTACTTTATTATTTTGCAAAATCAGGAAACTAAAACGTGTGATGTGTGTGTCTGTTTTAGAATTTTATGTTATTCCAAAATCCAAATCCTGTTCTGGCCAAGGTGAAAGAGATTTTGTGAATTATGTATGGCATTTTGCCATCATGATTTTCTTTCCATTGAGCCAGGTGGATAGGATAGTGACAGGTATATGATGTGATTGCCAAAATTTTTGGGGGTAATACAAATTTTTATTACCCAACTTATCCATAATTCTTAGAGGGTTTCGTAAATCTTATTTTATGGATCCAATAAGAGTGAATTTATGGTATAAGATTTGAGGAAATAGTTTGTTATTTAATGAGTTTCGAAGATGAAGAATTTCTTGGAATTTCTTCGTGTGAATATGATGATGAAGATGAGTTGAATCATTTGTTAAATTGAAGAGGAGGAGGATGATAGTTTTTGATGTAAATCTAAGAGTGGCTTCGTTAAAGAGTAATAATGATCCCTCTCATCTTCTTTTCTTCTTTCTTACACTTTTGAAAAGAGCGTGACGGGATGATGATATGAGGTAAAGGGTTGAAAAGTTTAAGACTACTGGAGGAATAAGGTAAAATTTTGAGAAGATCAAAACATAAAAGCCAGAAGTCGTGACAGAGCACAAAGAATCTCTTCATTTATTAAATTACCTTTATTTACCCCTTATGAGATCACTATCGTCTCTTTCTCTTTCTTTGAGTCATGTAACTTCAAAAACCCTCATCACCACAGAAGACACATCTTCAAACTTCTTGATTTTACAAATTGTTGAATACATCCTCTCGTTTTTAACAATGTAAATCATCATCTTCTTCCTTTTGTGTGTTAGAGTTTATTTTTAGTAGAATGAAATGAATAAATCCTTGTCGTTTCTTTGGTTTACGTGTTTTATGGGACGGAATGAAAGAGATGATGGTTGTTGGACTTGTTGCCAAGGGTTGGTCAGTCCATTGGTTTTATGAGGAATGAGCCCTTATTGGATTTTGGAACAGTTTCTTTTTTTTCGTAAGGTATGGTTTTTAGAGAAGGTGGGATTGGGATAAGGATGAGAGTGAAAGTTAGAAAATAGAGAAAGGGAGGTCAGTTGAGCATCCTTGCGTTAATAATGAACGGAGGAAAGTTTTCTGTAGTCCTATGACAAGGCTGGATGATTTCTACTCAGGGAATCCCTTATCTCAGTCTGACAGGACACAGGAAGTGATTCCCTTTCTTTTCGACAGTTTCACTACGGTAGTAAGTGGACGCTAGAATGATTCCCATTTACGCTACACGGATTTTAACAAAGTGTGAAAAAAAATTATCACGAAAACGAAATATGAAGTCTTAAAGTTAGAAATTTTCATCTGAAATAGGATTTTACTAAGAAAATGTATTTAGAAAAGAAAACTTTGGAAGTTTACTTTTGAATTGTTATAAAACATTTTTTTAGTTAAATGACGTCTACTAATTTAATTAAAAATTATACGATATGATGATGCTAATTCGCAGATTCTCGCAGGTCATGCCTTCTCAGTAATTGATTGTTACTATTCTAATTTTTAGAAAATTCTTCCGTTTCCGTTTATTTTGAAGAAAACAAATTTAGAGATCGTGTTTTTTAATCTACTCATTCCTGTTGTAGGCAATTAGAATGAAAGGAATTATATCATTGTTGTGTGTGAAATGAAGAGAAGAAAAGAATAACTCTTGATTGAGAATTTAGAAATCAAGTCCCATCTCATTCTTTTTTGAATACTAAAAAAGAGTCAATACCACCTTAAGAGTATGAGTAGAATAGAATCCTTTGGAATTGGGTTAAGAATGGATGGGATTTGGTTTGTGGAATTTGAGAAGTTGAATGAGATGATGAGAGTTTATAGGAAAAAAAGGAGTCCATCAACCTGATTGGAATTGGAAGTGAGGCATCTTCGGATAATTGAGAAGAGAGAAAGGAATTTTTTCCTTCTGTTTGAGTAGAGAAATCCAAAGCTAACTTGGGATGGGATGGGCGATGGGATTTTTGGCTTATTTTTTTCTTTACTTTCTCTTCTTCTCGGATGATAAGGTGTGTGTGTGTGTAGGAAGAAGGGAAAGTCTGCTCTTTAAATCCTTTTTTCTTCTTTTTTCAAGCTTGAGGTAATGATGATGATGATAGGTGTAAAGAATTGGGGTTGATCCACTTAGGCTTAGAAAATCTTGAGTAAACGGATAGTAGTGTAACTTTAAGCGTCTTAGCCAACACCACAAAGAATCAAAAAATTTGATTTCGAAGTCGAAAAAAACTAGAATTGGATCGATTCAAGTGTTTAGCAACGGGAAAACGTTTTGTGAGCTACTTATTCTTACAAAATTGTTATAAAATTAAATCATTTTGTTTTCATGACTTTGAAATTTCCAATCACTGAATTTCTTTAGTGAAGAATGAAAGCTAATGTCATTGGACTAGAAAATGTGATTCCTACGTTTTTCTTTTCATACTTACTTTCTCCACATCAATAAAAGGAAGCCCTTTTAAATGGATATCAATAGCATGATTTTTTGTAAGTAAGTAGTAAAGTGGACTGGACTTGTGAAGAATTTTCTTTTCATCCTCTTAAGTTTCTTTTTCTTCAATATCGACTGGACACATTTTCTCTTTAATGTATGCGATTATGTGGATGAGAATAACATCTACACTCTACTACAGGAAAGAGATTTTAAGAAAGAGAAAAAGGATTTTTCTTTTGGCATTCCTCATTCGGTTTTAGTTTTATGTTTGCGTAAACTGTTGATTCGAAGTATTTGAAAGAGACACAAGTTGCTTTCATCCTTTCTTTATTGCCTCCGATTTTCTCCCCGTTGGGAAAGTTTTTGAAGATCATTCATATCATCCTAAATATTGGAAACCAGAACCCCATTTGGCTCAATCCACTCAAGACTTACTTTCTCAAAAAACTTTTTCTTCTTTTTCTCTTTTCTTAAAGTTTTTCATCTTCTTCTTTTGCCACGGCACGGTACGGTGGTGGTGGTGTGAGAAATTGATATCCAGCCAGGATGTTTCTTCTCCTTGGACTTCCACTCCACAAAGAAGAAGGAGTCTTTTTTATTAATTTAGATCTTTTAATTAACGTTGATCCAGTTAGCCACTACTACTAAAATCTCCGGGACTTTAATTGAGTTTTAAGTTAATTCGACTTACCACCACCACCACAATAGTCTAACAATTATTTTTGGACTTGTGTTAATTAGAAATTCGAAGGATGAATTGGAATTTGAGTGAGTTGATGATGGATTCAATCCCTATGCCTATTCCATCGAATAGGAAAGAAATGGAAAGAAGAATCCGAAATTCGGAAGAAGACCCCGTCTTTTCCCCTCAAATCATATTTACATAATAGAAACTCCTTATCCATGCAAATTACGTCTGAGACATTAATTACGACTAATTGAATTGTTACTAATTACAGACTTTTCTCCTCAGAGCTCCACTACTTTGTTCTCCTTTACGTTTCTTTCTCAATCCACTTCACCACTTTTCTTCTTACTCTTCTTTAAACAAGTTTCACATTTTTATTATATCCACGAGAATAGGAAGGAGAAAATTCACATCCTTTACTTATACTCTGTCCCGTAAAAAGAAAATAGTTTTACAAAGATTTTATAAAAGTTGAAATAATACTACTTTCACTTGAATTGAAAGAATGAGATTGAATTGGAAAGTTCAAATGTGATAAATTTAACTATTTCCGTCCTTTCAGTTCAACTTTTAAAGTTTTGTAGTGTATCTTAAAAATCTTACCTTAAAAGTTATCTAAGGAGTTCAATTAAGGTAAACAATTGATTAAAGAGAAAATAAATAAATTGAGATTTATTTGATTTTTGATTAAAGTTGAATCCATAAGAAATAATATTTTTTCTTTTATTTTAAAGGAACTGTGTATTGAGTTCGGTGGGAATGCCTTGATAGAAGTGGTGACTGTTTATTATTTTGGTTGAGGCTTAAATTAAGTATTATGGTATTGGAATTGGTATTGATTTGATGCTGACGAAGATATTAGAGGTTTTGTTTCTGTTAAAATTTTCTCATGCTTTCTAAATTCACCTTCCGACTCAGCAATTTCAAGAGTAAAAGCGGACATGGTTTTTCATTAACTTTTTGTGTAGGTATGGAATTTGTTATAGTGTGGGTTGAGGCGTGGACATGAATATGGAATCCCATTAATTAGAGAAAGTTATTACTAGTTTCCTCCTGCGGATGTGGAGTTTTTGAGTCCTTTCTATGCATACCATAATATACTTTAACTTACTATAGAAAATATTAGTAGCCTTCCTCTTTGGCCCAGAGGGTGATCTAATGAAGCTGGAAATTGGGAAACTGACCGTAGGGAGGGTAAACTCTACTTTTTAATATCTGAACTGAAATTCCTAAAGTTTCTCTCCTTTCTCTCTAAACTTTCATTTCATCCAGAGCTACAAGTTTAGTTTGGATGAGAAGAAAACGGAGGTAGATCATTGCATACCTTTTTCAACTTTTTAATAATAATAAACTTGAGTATTTTTACTCTAAGAAGATCATATAAAAAGAAGAGTTATAAAATCCTTAGCGTCAACAAAACTTTTTCCTTTTCCAGGTTTTCTTTTTTGAAGAAATTTAAGCTTGAGGCATTATTTGTGTGAAAGAATCCCCCTGTTTTTAATAAACGTAGTTTTTAAAGAAAGAACTATTAGACTCCTACCCATCTCTTCCCATCATGATGTTGTGTCTCTACACAACACAAGAGATTAAAACTTTAACTTTCTACGTCTACCTTTTCCTGATTTATAGTCCCTCTTCTTCATTTGTCATTCAGTGAATCTCTTCTTCCACTAATTTCTCTCTCCTTTTTACAAAGTATACAAAGTGAGTCATTTGTATAAAAGAAGAAGAAGAAGATTACTTTTTATTTTTATGATGATAAGGAGGAGAAAACATTCCAAAAATTCTACTTTTAATTGTTCTCTTTAATGGTTTGAAAAGGTATTGGAGTAGAGATGTAAATGTTAGAAAGAGAAAGTTAAAAGTTGTGTCTTGTTGAAATGGGTCGTTGGAGGTAGTAGTTTCCGGGGAAAAGTTTCATTCTCATGGGCTTCTAATGAGGGAACGTATCGTTAAAAAAGCAAAAGTCCATTCTTATACCCTTACTTACCCTCCTCCTTTCTTAAAACGAGGCTAGTATCGATTTTGTTATTAAGGGATGAATCTCATCTTTTTTCTCTTCTAATCTTCATAATCTTATTTTTTAATATTTCCATCCTGTGTGAGGACGAGGAGAAATCACATCACTTTCTCCTCCTGAAGTGAGGTGTAGTGTGTAGTGTGTGATGTTGATCTCTTTGTGGTTTGGTTTTGTTTTATGTGGTGTGTAATAGGATGTGTGGATGTGTTTTAATGTGGCTATTGGAAAATGATTTTGGATAATGTAGTCTAGGGTCTAATTGAGGGGGGTTCTTGGGGTTCGGCATCTGTGTCATAAACATTGTCTCCTTCCTAACTTTTTCCTCTTCTTCTTTGGGAAGAGGAGTGAGGTGTATTGTATAAAATTGTGTAGGAGAAAGTTAGTAGTTGAGGAGATCCTTGCGCAACAATCTAAAAGACAACTTTTGGCTTTTCGTCCTCTGCTTTTCCTTTGAGTTGAGGTGGTGAAAGTGAGTGAAGTAGTTCTCGTTCACTCTTCAATAGAATCGGAGTTTAGAGAAACTAAAAAGGGAAAAAACCAACCCCCTTGTGGAGTTTAAAGCATTAGAAACTTTTCTTTATTCTTATTGACTTAAACTTTCTCTTTTAAAATCATTTTAACAAACAACATCTTTTATTCCTATTCGTGACTTTGACTATAAATCTTTTTAGCTTTTCAACTCTTTAATTGAAAACATAAAATAGTTGCGTGATTCCGTGAAAAATGACATGGTTGTAAGGATGTTGAGTTTAGATTGTTACAGTAGTGCGAGCAATGCTTTTTCTATGAGACTTTGGAGATTGGCTCACGTTTGGACGGCTTATCGAAGTAAGAAAACTTAATTTAGTAGGAATGAAGTTAAATTTTTATACTCGTTTACTAAGAAGGGCGGAAGGAGGTTTTGATTAGATAATCCATCCAGGGTTTCTCTTGTTTTACTTTTTTAATTGTAAAAATCTGTTCTCTTTACTTTTGGAAAGAATGAGGTCATTAAGAACGGAAATGAGAAGAAATTTTTGTAATTATGATAATAATTAATTGATATTTTTTATTTAATTTTTTATAGATTCAGTAGTAAACCATGGTGGATCCGAGTCTGGTGTTGATTTAGGAAGTAGTAGTTTAAAAGATGAAGTAAATCCAAGTCCTTCTGTAAGTCTCCCATCCTCACCATATTCAGAATCTTTGAGTCTATTGGGTGGTGGTGGTTCTCTCAACGGTTCTCACCCTCTTGTCTGTGACCATTGTGGCCTCACCTTCGCTCAACGTGAAGATCTGGAGAAACACGAAGTATCTCATCCCCTTCCTAATCAGGTAAAATCCACTCATCCATTCACTTTCTTTCACCAATTATAAAGAGATGTTCCTTCCTGTCGGCGGATGATAAGACCTAACACTAAAATGCGCTCTCACGTTCCGTCGATTAGGAACTAACATCACCAGAATTCTAATTTGTATTTTCATTTTTTTTTCTTTGATTCTTCTTCGTCTTCTACAATATGGATCCATTCTTACAAAAAAAACAGTCCTGTAAAATTTGCTTTAAGCAATTCGCCAACGTGTATCGATTACAACGACACATGATAAGTCACGACGAGAGTGCAGGGCTAAGGAAATTTAAATGTGCGGACTGTGACAAAGCCTTCAAATTTAAACATCATCTTAAGGTTCATAATTTCATATTTTTCAATTCATAATTCAAATTGCATGGTGCATCGTTTACATAAAATACAAAACTACAACTTAAAAATTTGAATGCGTAAATTTTTATTTTTTTATTTTGCATGGATTTTAACTTGTAGTCAATTATTTTCTAAAATTATAACAAAAATTATATTAAAAAAACACATTTAGTTAAGTTGACAAGAATTCAGCATGTGCATGAAGGGTCCATCATAATAAATTCAATTGACCTGAATTCAGTTTTGTTAGATTGGCTTTTCTTTAGTTAGTTTAAGTATGCTCGATTTAGAGTAAAGGAAACTCAATTGCACGCTGAGCTGAGCCATTGCCATTTGCATGAAATATTTATTTACTGTTTTTACCTTTTTGATAGAGTGGTTAATTGAATAAGTTTTCCAATTAGAAAACTTGACACAGTCTTTCCTGCCTGCATGTTTAGCCTAGTCTTATGGTGCTGTTGTTGATTTTGGAAGAAATACAACCACCCGTGAATGACCTCTGCATGGAGGGGGGTGTAGAGAAATTAGGAGAAAAGTTTGTTTCTCTTTTTCTCTGATTTTGTTTTTAAATGTCTGATTTGACAGAAAGTTTATTAACTTAGAATTTTTGAACTTTTTTTTTATTAATAGGAACACGTTAGAATTCATTCGGGTGAAAAACCATTTGAATGTAATAATTGTGGAAAGCGATTCTCCCATTCAGGATCTTATTCTTCTCATATGACTTCTAAAAAGTGTCTCATCATGAATCTCAAGGTAAG
>JAQGCN010001358.1:0-10102 GCA_034699725.1 Friesea truncata | reverse complement strand
GAGGATTATGAACTTTAACTTTAGAAATCAAAAGAAAAAGTTTATGTCCATCACATTCATTGAAAAGCCGTCAATGGGAAACTTAAAGTTTTCTATGAACAATTGTCATAAAAATAAAAACCCTGAACTTCATGTCAAAAACTTGTCTTTGTCTCTCTCTTTGACACTGATTGATAAAGAGTTTCAAAATTTTTTATCAGAGAGATGAATAGATGAAGGTAAAACTCACCATACTTGGATTAAGTTAAAAACATCTGAAAAAGAAAATGTTCGTAACTCTGTTCTGTTCCTCCATTAATCTCGTTTTTTTTAAACTTTTTTTATTCTATTTAATTAATATTTATTCAATTCCTTGAATAAAAATTTGAGGATTAAATACAAATTTTGTAATTACATTTTTTTAATTTTCATTTTTAAACTAAAGTATTTGAACTCTCTACAAATTGATTTATTTGAACAACTTAATTGCATGCAAAAATCATTTCTAAGTAAAGAGAAGACGCTATGTTCAAACGGATACATTTTTACTTAAAATTGTATTACTTGAAAAGTTACTGCTAATCAAACCAGCTGCCAAAAAGCAACCTTGAACTTCAAACAAATTCTGGGGAACACTTATAAATTAGCAGGAAAAGCGCAGATTTTCCCTTGAAATTATCCACTTTCACTTCCATTAACAGATCAATTTTATCCAATCTGAGCATCGTATTTCTCACACAGATCAAATTCATTCCTCATTAGTTCGTTTGCATTAGAAACTTAAGTATCGCCTGCCATTTCATCACATAAATGGAAAAATATTTCAAATGTATTCTTCGAAATCAATTAAAAAACATTGTACAAGGGTGGAATCCTGATTTAAGATAGGATGACTTCAATATTATTCCAAGAAAATTAATTCACAATAATACAGCTCTGATTACAATAACCACAAAAGCAAACACGTTTTTTATACAATGAAAATCAAACTACGAGATGCGAAATTATAGGAATGAGGAAATTATATAGAAAAGTATAATAGTTCTTTCTTTTTAGGAGTATAGTGTAACACGTATAATTTAACCTGCTTATTATCATTAGTTACAATTTTGTTATTTGCAATATGATTAGCTGATTTCTAAATGATAATTTTCAGAAGTTTTTAATCAAGGAAATGGAGGATGAGACAGTTCATTGAACTTAAGTAGGATATGAATTTGAAAAGATTATTAAAGATAATATGGTTCTATTATTTACATTCAAAGTTAATTAAAGGCTCTCATTTTGTTTTTAGTGTCAGCTTACCAAGAGAAACTAGTGTAGCTAAGGGAATCGACTTTTCCGGAATAATCCGTTTAAGCCCACAAGGCACAAACCTGTTGATTGCTGACAAAGATGCAACCCCTCCTCGGAGAGCTTCACGAAGGGATCCATCAAAAACGTCTTCCGATCCGATTACAGAGACTCAAAGTGAAAATTCAATTCAAGATGATTTCGACGACTCTAAAAAAGTCCCTTCAAGTCTTGACTCAAGAAGACAATCTCGGGCTTACTTCCATCAAGATGAAAATGGACTGCCATCCCCTTCGGCCGCTATTCAACATCAACAAGGACATTCACATGTGAAAAATGGAGGATGGGAAGGTTTTCTAGTACTTGGATTGGTTTCTATTGGAGTTATTGCCAGTCTTTCCTCTCTCCTTTATTTTGTCAAATCCTTTCACAGATCTTCAAGTCAAGAGTCCATAAGTGAATCTTCTTCAGTTGTATCATCGGATGATGGTGGTGGTCTGTCTTCCATGTCGTCACTTGACGATTCTTATGGTTTTCCATCAAGAGCTCCTAAAAATTTAGATACTAGATCAGAATTAGAAGTTGAGCTTGACTTTGAATTTTCAGAAGAGAGAAATTCAAGTATAATGAATGTGAAATCCAATCCTTCAAATTTCCACTTGCAACTTGATAAAACTTGGATTAATGATCCACCATCCTCCCAGGCTTAAAGTTTATCAGAATCTGTCAAAAATTGAACAATTACAAAATATTTCTCAAATATAAAGTAAAATCCAATTAAGTGATCTGCTTTCAAAGTGATTGGCAAACCAAGATTAAGAAACCAATCCATTTAGTTTTAAAGGTGTCACATTAACATCTCATTCATGAAGCAGTATTTCTTATTTCTCAAATTTAATTTATCCTAATATACACTGTAAATAATCTTGTTACCAAAATCCAAACGTAATTTTTAGAGTCAGTATTATCATTATTATTATTTTTAGTTGATTTTTATACATTGTTATTTGTTATTACACAATTCATTTATTTGAACAAAATATAAACTGACTACAATTAATTATTTCTATATTTTTATAAGTTATACATGTTCTATTTTTTAATTCAACTTTATGAATCCTCCTGCACCACCACCGCAAAGTTTATTTTAAAAAGAGAAGCGGAAGACATTATTCATTACAAATTCATGACACACAGGATCCATTTTTGGTCTTATCTTATATTTATTGTTATTTTAAAACACATAAAAAACGATATATGTGACACTCATGAGCACATGCTATAATGTGAACACGAGCTTTATTAAAATCCGAAACTTCTCTAAGTATTAAGCGCAAGTGGAAATATCTTTTTAACATAATTTCTGAAAATTGAAAATGATCTTTTTAAGTATGATAAAAAATCAAAGGGATCCCAATAATGCGTCGTACTGTCACGACGGTTCTTCGGGTGATCTTGCATAGGGTTTAGACTGGTACCGTGCCATATATTTTCTTACAAATTCTTTCGTCTTGTGTTTAACACTTTCATTGACAATAAGCGTTTTCCCATCTTTACAATGTTTAAGTTCCTTAAGAGTAATCGAGTGGGTCATCTGTAATGAAAAAAGAAAAAATTAATTAAGTGGAATTCCTCCCTCAGACTCTTGAAAGTCCAATTTGGTTTTTTTTTGTTCTTTGATAAATTACATGTTGGATGGATTCAATTTCAAAGGAAAGAGGAAAAGTTTTCTATACGTACATTTTATATACATTTTATATTATATTCTATTTTACTATAAAATCCACATTCTCACTCCGAACTTCCTTAAATACAGACGGTGAACTTTTTTTAATTCATGATGAATGAGCTTAGAGAAAGTAAATTCTCATCATTCCTCCTCTTCTAGTCAAATAAAAGTGAAAGTCCATCAAACTAATTAAACTTAGCTTGGAATATAATCTCAATTCTCAAAGGTGCATAAGATTATACTCACACATCCAGATGAAAGAAACAGACAAAAAGAGTATAAATGAATGAATGAAAATAAAGTTGAGTAAGGGACTATACTTTTAGCAGTGTCAAATACAAATTCTGTCCTTATACAAAAATGTTGTTGTTTGAGCTTCCACCAAATTTAATTAAAAATTGTAATTTTGAAGATTATTAAATTCAGCGTTGAAAAAATTAAACATTTAATTATTAGATCAAAGAAAAACCTTCAGGTAGTAATTTAGAAATTAACTTCAATTAGTTTAACCACCAATTCATTATATGTGGAGATGAAAGCATGTTATTACTACTGCACTTATTTAGACCAACCAATCAACATGTCAGAAATTTCTTACACCATGTCAAATTTACGTCACATCCACCCACCCCCTTATTTACAGAGCAAATAACAAAAATTTACCTTTCTAGCCAGGTACTTAAAGTCTTCCGTTGTTGTAATACGACCACCTTCACAATCATGCTTTCTGTACGGATTGAGGTGTTGGACGATAATATTAGCAATTTGAGACCGGAAATTCTCCATACTTTTTTCTTTTGTTTTTCTATCATTGTTCATTTTTTCTTTTTCTCGACTTTCTTTTGTTGATGATGAAGGTTTAGGTTGAAGTTTTCTATCACCGTGTTTTGATTTCTTATGTATCCTTCTTTTCGCTGACTTTTCATCGTTTAAGTTAGCATTTGAAATAACTACAGGGGAGTTGACTATAGTAAGCATAGCAGCAGTACTTGGACTCTCGAGAGCATCTCCACTTGACGGAGTAGTTTCCTCTAATCCAGGAATACTCACTTTCTCCTCTTTTACAGAGTCAAGGGATTCAGTTAAGTTAAGATCCTCTTTATCTGACAAAACTTGAAATGAAGAAGAAGACTCAAAGGAAGAAGTTTTTTCATGACCACCTGGACTACTCACTCGAGACTTGTCACGTCTTTGTTGTTTCTGGACTGGTGGGACAGACTGTGACTGTGGTGTTGAAATGAGTTCTGCTCCAGGCTTTTCTTCTACTTCCATCCAAACATCACTCGGGAGACTTAAATTATTTTCTCCAAGTTCAGAAATACTAACACCCACTTCATCATGTCCATTTGGATCAATATTCTCAGGTTCTACAAATTCTTGTCCTTTCCTTTCAAGTTGCTGAAGCTTGTTTTCACGAATTGACTTCGAGCTTATAAATAAAGATTTCTCTTCTTCGCTTCTTGGCTGTAAAAATAAACAAAAATAAAGATCAAACTAAAAGTTTGTAGATAGAAAAATCATATGTGAAATAAACTTTTAACTTTTCATATTAAAAAGTCGTAAACGCAAATATTTGTTCAAACGATAAAAGAAATTAAAGTTTAACTAACTGAAAATTTAATAACTTTTACTTATTGAAAACTTAAAACATTTACTTTAATAGCTTATGCATCATATAAGGGGAGAAAGTGAGTAAGATACTAACAAATTATAATTATAAATCGAATTTTTCTCGTGAAATATTTGACCTAGAAAAGTTTTTTAATAATAAGTCCTTATTTGCTCTGCTGTTTAAGTATGTTGTTTTTTCATTAATTATTAAACTAAATTAAATTCAACTTGAAATAACAATGGACAGACAAACTATTATACGATTTTTACTAAAAAAAAGAAAAGAAAAATAACAATGAACTGATGACTGTGGAAACTTTATGCGTTTAATTTTTCTAGCTTAAAGGAAAGTTAATAATTTTCTACAATTTTCTAGTAATATATTCCATTCCATTTAACTATTATGACAACTCAACTTCTTTTCCTTATATGCAAATCTAAAAGGTATGAAACGTAAACTTAGATTCTTTTCTTGTATCTTTCTCCTTTAAATCCCTAAAGTCTTTCTCCCTAGAAAGTCTCCGCTTTTCCTTCCGTTTTCCCGTCGTTCCATTCCTTTGGATTCTGACAGTCGAATTTCAATCCTAGAAATTGTTTTCCGTTTTTCATTCTTTTACAGACAACATCAACAGTTTAGAATCCTAACAACAATTCTCTTATATTAAGCAAAAGAAATGGAAAATATTTTGTGATTTCTCTTTTCCTTAGTGAATATCCTTCACTCGGTTGAGATATTGTCTGTTTTAGGTTCTGCTCTGGTTGAAACTAAAGAAATTCAAAGGAAAGCTCAACCTTGCTCTATCAGACAGACTTTCTCTGTCAAGATCTCACTCGATTCATTAAGAGTAATTAAGAACCCTGTCCTATTAGTTTCAAAGTGTAAATGATCAAGGAGATATCACCAGTTTCATATCATTCATTCTTAAGAAATACTTTTGAACAGATTAGAAAAGAAGAGACTAAAAATATAATCCTGGATTATTTTTTCTTTTCCTAACTACTGAATGAGATGCTCCTCAAAAAAATTTTCCTTCGCTATGATTCCGCAAAAGTTAATGGACTGAAAGAAACAAAAAGTACCATTCATTCTTTCATAAAAAAAATACCTGAGGGCAGCTTTTTACAAGCTATATCAAGTATCAATAGATTTACGAAGTTGACACAATTCCCTTCAAAAAAGGATTTCCTTCTTTAACTTGTAGCTTTTAGCTATTAGACAACTTAAAATCTATACAATGAAATATAAGGGAAAAGAGAAAAGAAATTACAGTAATTTGATACTGGATGGATTTCATTTCATTACCAGGATCATATCCACTAATGACCTAAATCAAGTATTGTTTTTGTTACAAAAACTAATTTTTCCATTGTCTCAACTTAAACACCAAAAAAAGTAAGTAAGCATCTTCCTCTTGAGTAAAACTACAAGAATAAAGACAAGTGAAAGCATGCTTTCTACGCAAAAGAAAAATTCTTTAAGGTCAAAAGGTGTGTTATGACCTTGAACTGCCCTATTCAATTTCATAAATAAGCAAAAACTTACACTTATTATTCGCTCTGAAACAAGCCCCGAGCGCTTCCTCTTCTCTGCCCTTTCAGTCATCCATGATTGGAATTTTTGTAATGCCTGCTGATGGTCTTCAATTTCTTGCTCGTCGGCATTTTTCACATCTTCACCTTCAACTTCTTCATCAGATTCTTCGACTTCTGAATCCGAGTTAACTTCTGAAGACTCTGGAGACGGTGGAATCCATTGGGATTGACGTGTTCTCCCATCGTAATAATAACATCGACCTTCATCGTCCACATGCATTTTCCAATACTTTGGTAGGGATGTCGGTGGAAGCGGTGGTGGTGGAGGTAATCCCAATGGCCATGGAGGGAAAAGTTCTTCGTCTGGAGGAGTTTCCGTAATTTCTATGGGTGGTGGGACTGGTTCTGCATACAAAATCATTCCTGGTGGACATTGTGATGCTTGGACGATTAAATGTATTCCTGACGGTGTATTTGGATCTAAAAACACATAACAAGAATTAGTTATTTTCATGCAGTGAGAATTGAAAATAATTCAACTACCTTCAAGATTAATTTCTTTCCATGTAACTGAAACTGGGTCTAAATAATATCGACAATTTGGATCAACTATAGGAGTTGTTGAGGAATCAAGAAAAAGTTGAGCACATCTATTTTGATGAATTGCAAGCATTTCATCCGACATTCGACGGTTTTTCTCCTCAGCTTCTTCCTTTGCAACTTTAGCTGCGAAAAGATTTCTTTTTTCTTGTTTTGATAAATTTGGGTCTGCTTCAGAAAGAAGGGTATTTAAATTATTCCGACTAGAATGCCGACTATAGAATCCATCTCGAGGTCGATGATACTCATTTTGTACTGAAAGACGACGATCTATTCTATTACGAAACTTTCCTCTACAAAAAGAAAAGAAAGTTTTTCTTTTTACAAATTCATAACTAATAAAATTTGAATATTATAATAATTACCTATCTCTATCGTAGCTACTTTCACTCACAAGAACTCTATCCTTTTCTGTCTTTTCCCTTCGTTTGTCAGCTTCTCTCTCATGTTTTTTCATTTGCTCTACTCGCTCTTTCTTTGGTATTCGAAATACTTCTTGAAGATCTGACCAAGAGGACAACAAATCCTTAGCTCCATTTACAAAAGCCCAATGAATTTCTTCAGTTACAAATTTTTCTTTAGTTTCCACAGGTGTTGTCTCCTGATTTGATTCAGGCTGCACCTGCAAAAAGTAAAAAGAAAACTAATATCAATGTAATGGAATTTGAATGTTCGGAAATCGGTAGAAATAGGAAATGTTTTTAAAGAAATTTTCTTATGCTCGCCAAAAAAAATTCCGTACTTTTTCCACCGGTGGTGATATCTCTTCAGTTGTAATATCCTGCTTTATTTCCATAGGCATAATCTCCTTAGTTTCTTGTTTTTCCATTAGTAGTCCATCCTGTTGGACTTCCATTGGAACAGTGTCCAGCTTGATTTCTGTTGGAATAATATCTTCCTTCACTTCTATTGGAATGGTGTCATGTTCCTCTTTGATTTCCATTGGCATAGCTTCATCCTTGATTTTCATGGGCATCGACTTAGAATCTTCAACAAGCTCTTGTGTGGAGTGTGGTTGTTTTATATCAATGACCTCAGACTGAAGATCTGTCAAAGTTACTGGTACGAATTTTGTAGAAAGATCTGGTGCTTGAGCCCATTTCTCTACAACGGTAAGGACTTTACTGTCTTGTAACATGGTTTTATGTGGAATTGGCAATGAAAGTAACGTTTGTAATAACTACATAAAAATAATAATGCATTTTTAAACTTTGTATTCCTATCGCAGAAAAGTAAATTAAACAATTACCAATTTGTGATAATAGTCATCAGTAATGGTTGAATTCTCAGCATCCGGGGTAGGAATTGGCAAACTTAACATCCATCCCCATATAAGACGAAGTCCATGATAATCTAAAAACAGTCGTCGGCATGGAGTGTCACCACGAATCAGAATGTTAAGAAGACGTTCTCTTGCATCCCATTTCTCAGCACGAACCATAAGACGAGAAAGCGTGAGTGTATGATTTTTATTACGGAGTCCAGAATTCTCTAATATTGATAGCTCTTCTTCAAACTAGAAAATCAAATCATAGTACTTGAAGGTATAAGATACAAAGTAGACAGGATATTACAGGATTTAATCATAAGAAATCTAAGTCAATGTCACTTTACAATATTCGCAACTCAAACAATTGGAAAACTTTAAGAAAGTAATGTGAAAAAGAAATATTTGAACCACTTACAGCTAAATCTTTGAGTGCTTCAACATCAGTCTTCTTGCGCTTGCGAACATAAGGCCTACGCTTTGCTTTAGGACGTACAGTCATAGCACCCGTTTCTTCAGGTTCATTTTCTTCGTCTTCTTCTTCAACTTCTTCACCTCCTTGTTCTTCATTATCATCCCCACCAATCCAACCACGACAACTTCCAGCTTGACAGTAGCACCTCTGAGCTTCTTTCCTGTTTATCAAAAAGTAAACACGTTAGTTATATTTTTGGAATGGAATAAAATAAATTCCTTACCCGTATCGTTGAAATTGATAATTGAATGTTATTTCTTCTCCAGGTGCTAAATCTCTCAATGCAAAAAATCCAATACGTAACTCTCCATTTACAGTCCACTAATTTATAAATGAGGAACTCTATTTTAGCAAAATATTCAACAATTGATAGTGTTGTTTACCTTTTGAGTTTCACAATTAGGTTCACAGCTGTGGTTGATAAAACGAGAACAATTTCCACGTTGTGTAGCATCAATTATTGCATCAGATTTCAAAGCCATGAAATAGAAATGTTCAAGATTATCTTTGGCATAATCTTTAGTCCGGCGATTGAATTCTCGAGGGTCAAGTACTTCACCGACATACTCAATCACAAACTCACCACTAAAATCAATCAATCAGTTAGAATAAATGTAAACATATATGCTTCTTATTAATACCTTGGCAATGTCTGTTGAGTACGGAGTCCATGACCTTTTTGCTCAGTCTTAAATACTTCCAGTCTACAATATTCCTTCCGTTGGAATTTTTTGTTTGTACATCGATTTCCAGTTGGACATTGGTTTCCGCTAAAAAAATAAATCATCTAAATAAATATACAATGGAATACATATAATAAAAAAACACCTTACCATTCCACCATGAGTAATCGATTCAAGCAATTTTCGCTGCAACCAACTTCCCCTCTTGCAATTTCTTCCTTACTCAGAAAACAATCACATTGCCATCCACGACTATCCTTGCTAATGGTTCTTTGGGCAGACTTGAATATGTTTTCGTCAATTCCTTGGAATTTTGAAAGTTTTTGTGTGAGATCTACATCAGCTGGGTCGTAAGATATCCAGCCTGGTTTTCGTAACAAGGTGATTTTAATTTGTGGTTCAGTCAAAGATTTCTGATCTTCGGACAAAGAGAGGGAATTAATGTCAACGTCAACACTTATACGTGAAGCCACCGATGAAACGGCACTAGCTTCATCCGCATCTGATGCCATCCATCGTGTTTTTAATTTAAGCATAGATGCTGGTGAAAGGGATGCCTTCGAGGTTGGGTCAACTGTAGGTTCTCGAAGAGGAGACACAAGTCCAGTTGAAATATTTGGTGTGGAGATTGATGAAGTGAGACCAAGCGGAACACTGCTGCTTGTACTGGAATTTGATTCATCATCATTTAAATTTTGTAGGCTTTTACTCAAGGTTTCCGAAGGGGTTGGTCCTGAAAATACTACTTCCCGTCGTCTTTGACCACCTCGACGTGTTTCTAAAGTTTGAATTCTAGAACTTCGTCGTATTTTAGGAGCTAAATTATAATAAATAAAGTATTAATTACTATTATTGTTTTTTTAAAAGTTCCTCAAACTTACATTCAATGGAATCCTCGGGTAAAGCATCAGTTGTTTTCATTTTCACACACA
>JAQGCN010001357.1:0-10112 GCA_034699725.1 Friesea truncata | reverse complement strand
AAGACAAAACTGGAAACTCATATTTAAATCTAAATGAAAGGATTTGTTGTGATTGTGAAATAAGACCCGCCACAGTGTGGAGGGAGTAGTTAAATCGCCCGCCCGCTACCATCGATGCGCATTGAAAATTGTTTTAGTCCATAGCTTGTTTTGGGGAAAAATGGAAGGTATTCCTATCCATGGAATAAAATTCTTGGGAGTTGAATTTTTTTTGTTTTTGAGAGAACGAAAACTTTTAGTTTCAATTGTCGCAATTCAAACTAAACAGCTGATAAAACAGCAAAGTTAGTTAATGCCATTAGGAGCTGAATTATTGCCAAATCTTCTAGTTGTCATTTATGAACGCTGAATTAAAACTTTAAATGTAAATTAACTGAACTGACTACGATTTGGCCGTTGTTTTGAAGCGTTGCTTTTAAGTTTTAAGTAGTCCAAAACCCGATTTCCTTCTTCTGTTGTCCGTCCACTGTTTGGATACCTTCATAAGTTTCCTTATTTGTTTTAAAATCGCTGTTTGTGAAACACTTCATTTGTCTGATTCCATCACGTATACTTAATCAAGTATAATGATAATGCGAATTGCCATAAATTAAGTGAAAATAAAAAGCAAAACAAAGGAAATAAATGGATGACAATCGCTTTTGTTGAGTGTTGTTGTTCTTTGATTTTAAAATAAAACGCCAAAAATTGGGGAAGTTTGAGAAAAATTTCTTAAATTCTTAAACTAAACAAGCCCTCGACCTCGAGAGAATTTAAGAATCCTGTTAAGCTCTCTCAACGAATGAGAAGAGAGAAATTCTTAAAAGAGGAGGAGTAACAGCTCAAATATTTAAGAACTTAACAGGTTCTTTCGGATCTCGGGAGAAGGCCCATTATAAGAATGTTGGACTATTTTGATTCGGAAAAGGATGTAATTACAATTATATACCAATAATACATTATTATGTTTTTGAATCTATATTTTTTAGTTTGTTATCATTACTGAACTTGCTAAAGAAACTCTTGCTGATTTAATTCAGGACTCCCTCTCCCTGGATAGTGGATATGAACATGTTCGAAAAATTGCCTATGATATTAATTCTGCATTTGTTATCTTCATTCAAAATCCATCTTACATAGAGATCTAAAACCAAATATACTCATTGGTAAAGATAATCTTGCTAAAGTTCGTGACTTTGGATTTGCAAGGAGCATGCCTACTAATCAATATCTCTTAACATCGTATAAAATGTAAACGATGGATTACTATTTTAGTTTAATAATACTTTACTTATAATTTTATTTATAATACACCACTTTATATGGCTCCGGAAATTATTAAACCCGAAGGTTACGATCAATTGGCGGATGTCTGGTATGTATAACTTTAGCACATTAAAAAATGCTTAAAATAATAAACTTTTTTCTTAGGTCAATTATTATAATTTTTATTAGGTATTATTTACGAGCTCGTAACCGGAAAGCCATCATTCCCAGCAAACTCTCTTTTTGAACTGTAATCATATTATAATGAAGCCAATTAAATGGGATAAACTAATCAAATGAGATTGCTTAAATTTTTTATTGGTGCAAAAATAGGAAATGAAAATATTGTTTTCAGGTTTTTTTCATTTTGTATCTAAAATGTGCGTTTTTGAAGTTAAGAGAAAATGAACCTGAAAAAACGAAATCCAAGTTTGGAAGCTGGTAAGAGTCACGGGTATTTCTCGGAGGGGATAAAAAATTAAGTAGAAATGGTTAAAAACCGCATACTGAGTAGTCGCGCTTGAAACAAAATAACGTTACGTGTATAAATTATATACATTGCAAATTTTTAATTGTTTTTTATATTTAATCAATTCTTGATTCGAATTTATTGTTCTCCATTAATTAAGAAACCAATTTGTTGATATTGTATTCTTTCGCTTTTCAGTTTAAGTATAAAAAATTTCGATTCGAACTTGTTATTTGAAATGACAAGATTGGAATATTTTTTCAATAAACTTAAATTAAGTAAACGAGTAAATAAACTTAAATTCTGGCTTTTACTAGGGCTGATTTTTTTTTGATTTTACTTCTTATTGAAGTGTTTCTAATGATTTACTGGCCAATTTTTCTTCTAATGATCTTCTTCTACCTGGCGTCATGCTAAGTATGCTTAGTTCGTGAATTTTAGAACCAAATAAAAATCGCAGTTAAAAATGCAACTAAAAATATAAAAACAATCCAATATATTCATTAAAGTGATTTTCAATATTAAAGTTTAAGAAATGAAATCGTCTTCCCGATCAAATTCCATCGCGTGTGAATTATTCGAATATTCCCAAATGAATCACAAGGTTGCACGAGGAGACCGATATAAACGGCGGATTCAAATGCTTTTGAACGACAAACAACAATTTGGTAAATTGCAATTGGGATTTTGAATTATTCAATATCTGCTTAAAGTAGTTACCACATGGATCCAGAATCCGCACTCGTGCTATTCCCTGTGGGTTGTACGGCCACATTAATTAGGTGTTTTGGCCTAAATTAGAATTTTGCTACCGACATTCGGTTTTCTTCTAAAAAGTTGGTGTGGACGTAATATTTATAGTTACAAAATGAACATTTTGAAAGTGCCTGTAATACTAGCGCTTACTCTGGTTACTGTTGACGCAGAGATAAATTTGATAGCTCGAATCAACGAATATTATAGTTGTACCAATTTTGTCTTCATATATGACTCCCATACGCATCTCCTGAATTATATTCCGGCATCCCCAAACGTGCTGGTGACGGAAACTTCATGGAGAGTTATTCGAAAATTGACATCTACCCATTTTTCCAGCCAAAGGCGTTCACACTGTTTATCAATTTTTTCTCTACTCGTAGAAAAAAGGTACTACATCCCATCCTTAAATTTGGACGTCGCCAAAATGGGTTACCATATAGCTTCTAGTCACGTATTCGCTACAGACGTTGGCGACGTTTTCAAAGAACTGAACAGGGACATGAGAAGCTCAACACGTTTCTTTGTACACCAATTATCTATAAATCATCCCGGAAATGGGTCTGGAACTTATTTTGTCAATACTTCATATATGCGGGTCGGATACTACCCGCCATACGTCTACTTGACCTTGGAAAAAATCCAAAATTCAACTCAGTGGATATCGAACGACACTGAATTTTCAATTCAATTACAAAAGGAAAACTTTATCCTGTTAGGCTTACATAATTCATCCAAACTCACAAGCATGCGTGATCTAGTGAAGGAGAGACTCGAAAGTCCGTTTACTTTCCGGAATCCCGAGAATCACTTTGAAATGAAATCGAGCTATCGACTCCTCTTTGACCAAGTGATTCAATGTCTTTGTTTAGAGACGATTGATGTGTGGATTGACCAAGATTTGCGCAACTACTTTAAAAGTACATACTTAGATGCAACATTTTACTACAAGTTGTTCTATGAGATTCAAAACAGTGTTAAAGCCTTTGAGGGGAAGCTGGAGACCGACGAGTTGTACGTCATCATCACTGAATCAGAATTCTTTAACTTTATCACTTGTGATGGGGTCAAAAATGAAAGTCAAACATTCATTTCCTTTTACTGCCAACCCTACGACTGCAGTGCATGGACTATTTTCTTTTGTCTCCAACTTGTATTCCTTCCCATGCTTTTCACATTCTACGAAACTGTTGGGATGACTTGGGAAGCCCGCCTCTATTCTTACATCCGTATTGTCACATTCTGCTTGTCCTCGTCAATCGAAGTTTATGCAAGGATCCCGGTCGAAAAAGGACGAACGTTTCAGAGAAAGACGTATATTATCATAGCATTGTGGTTCTTGATACTTCTGACCCTTACAAATGGATACAAAGGGATTATTGTGTCCAAACTTACGTCGGCCGCACCGCTTAGTCGCAAGTATGCGAAAGTTTCGGAAGCCAAACGGTTTTCATTCCTAAAGTCCATTGACTTTGAATATGAATTGGACCACACGATTAAAATCAACAAGGATATGATGGAATATTCAGCCTTCAGCATAGAATATTTGAACGGCGTTAGAGGATGCAAATGTTTTCCTGACAATCTCAATTTTATTCAATCTTTTTGTAATGAAATGAGAAGCTATGCACCTACTTGGAATTATGGACTCACGGACTGCTCCAACGTCTCTGCGGTCCTGACCTGTAGAAATTTAAATTTTTGGGCGCCAAGGGCGACATACTGTCGACGCGCAGAATACCTTGAGACCATGCTGGATTTATACAAGGGAGGAAAAAATATGACCGAGATTTTACAAAATTATAAGGTTGAGAAGAATTACTACGTTAAAGATTATATTTATGTTGGAATATGCGCACCCAGTCTCCTTATTCAAATGAAAGCTCATTCCGGGCGCAGTTCCATCCTACCATTCTCAAACGCAATCTTTACAGAATTGGATTGGTCATGGAAACGGGATGAAATTCACATTTTCTTTCAAAAAATCACTAGTATGACCTCAAATTGTGATCGTACTGGTTTCATTGACCGCGAGTCTACTCTGGACGTCTTTCTCTCCAATACGTTATCGGATGATGCAAGTCCGAGCTATCGCAAGGGAGAAGAAAAACTTCTTCCAATATTCAAGGGTTACATTTTTAATAGAGAATACCCAATTTCAACTCGACTTTATTATGGTATGAATGTCATCCTTGCGTCAGGCATTTACAATATTTGGGACAAATGGTATCACTCCAAGTACCCAACGGAGAGCCAGCGAGCACTGATGGATCATATTCAGAGACAATGTAATCTCCGAAATCCAAAGGCGCTCGGTTTGAAATCCAATATTAGATTCACTTTCTATATTTATTCTATTGGCGTAGCCATGACAGTCACCGCGTTCCTCGCGGAGTGGCTAATGAAATTACGGTGCAATTAAAACCGCAGGAAACGCTGATCTACATCCTGTACCGATTCACAACAGATGGATAATGTATTTAAGTGTTTTATTTGTATATAATTAATTGACAGACTAGTATATGTTGAGTCGGTCGTCACCTTTTGACCCAATAGTCCTGGCACTGCGAAAGATGCAAGTCATAAAACATGCAATAATTGTTATAAGAACAGAATATATAAACAAATTTCATTTTTGGCTGCAACAAATAAGGACGATGCTATTAATCTACACTCGTTGCTTCCAGCAGAAATCGCAAATCTTATTTCTGAAACGTCTATGATCCACTTGTTTAGAAACTAATGAAACACACCCCTTGTAACTTCCGTTAGAATAGTAGGTATACACTTGCTTCAAACCGTTTGATTTCTCTCTAAGATCATGTCAGGAGGGTTGGCTACTGCTCAGGTGGAACTTGTGGCTGCGACGGTGGTGGTCGTGGTGTAGGTGTGATCGAATGGGATTTTACTGGAGGTTCCGGAAGCTATGCCTGCAATCCCCTCATCTCGTGTCTCTGCGGCTGCGGCAGTCGGTCACCGTGTGCAATTCCGGCGTTTACTGGAAAGTGCTGCATAAGTAAATAAACACAGGCATATTATTCGACTTTGCATCATATTCATAATAAATTTGAATTCTAGCGACGCCCTGACTACTCCGTACGAAAGAAAATCTAAGTGAAAGATAAAAGTTAAAGTAATATGCGTTTTTTTATGAGTATTCTATTCTGGGGCCATCAGGTCATATTCATTAAACCAATTATTGCATTATTGCTGATATTGCATTCTTCGCTTTTCAGTTTAAGTAGAAAGAATTTCGATTTGAACTTGTTATCTAAAACCAAAAGATTGAAATTTTTTTAATGAATGTCGTCAATATACTTTCATTCCGTTTGTTAAAAAAAGAAATTGAAACAAAAAGCCTTAAACATCTTTATTTCTCTTATTGAAGTGCTTCCAGTGATTTACTGGCCAATTTTTCTTCTAATGATCTTCTTCGACCAGGGGCCATGCTAAGTATGCTTAAAGATCGTGAATCTTGGAACCAAACAAAAATCGCAGTTAAAAATGCAACTAAAACAAAAATATAACAATTCAATATATTCATTAAACTGATTTTCAATATTAAAGTTTAAGAAATGAATCTTTTAACTCACCTGTCAAGCAACCCATGAAAAATATTTGCAGCATTAAATAACCACTGCCTTCCACAATATACCCGGCAACGATAGAAACAATTCCCAATCCTAAATTTTGAACAGCAAATGTTATTCCGAAAGCAGTACCTAATTGATGTTTTGGAACTATATAAGAAATCATCTAAAATATTGTAACAGACGCTAGTTAAATAAAGTTATATATTCTCAATTCTTATACATGTTCACTTACAGGCCAAAATGAGCTGGCTAATAATGAATAACCTAATCCCAATATAACCATTCCAACGTAAGGATTCAGTTTAGTAAATGCTAATATTCCATGTGCTAATATTGATGCTGCGACAGCAAGAAGTACCCAAAAAATATTTCGACCAGTTCTATCTACTACCACTCCAAAAGCTGGAGATGCAAATGCAGATATTACAAATATTATACTGGTGACAGTACTTGCACTATCTGAAGACATGCTATATTTCTCCGTGAAAAATTCCCTATTAATAAAAAATATATTACAATCTATAAAAATTATCCTGAGTGTCACGTCTTCAATTTTTTTTTAAAAAAAAAACAACGAACTTTTCTCTTTTTTGATTAATTTTCGGAGTGATATTTTGATATTAATTTGAAATAAAAACAGTGACATTATATTAAAATCGATTGCTTGAAAAACTTACTTTCCAAAGGATACGAAAGGAAATATAGCGATGTAATAGGTTACACAGAGAATAGTCATGATCCAAAATACAAACGGGAACTTAAGTACATCAAGTATTTTTACTTTGTCAATTTGATGTCCAACTGCTTCCTTGTCAAGTATTCGCTCTCTTCTCCTGTCTAATACTGCAAGTACAACAGCACATACAAGGGATCCAACACAAGTAACAGCAGCTACCGCAAGTACAATTCCAAGACATGTGTGCCCTTGGTAGAACTCTTCCATCCATCTGTATAGTCTTCCCATCGTATTATAGTTGACGGTTGAGCCAGCTCGTGCGATACTCAACTGCAATCCGAATACCATATTAAGTTCTTTTCCTTTGAACCAACTCACAGCGTAAGTTTGCTGTGCTACAACCACTGCTTCTCCACCCATTCCGAATATGAATCGTCCAACAAGCATCAACCAAAATAAGTCAAAAATTCCTCCTAATGAAAATAAAATCTGTCCAGCCAAAAGAAGAAAACAGAATAAAATTGTGCCCAAACGAATTCCAAGTACTCTGAAAATTGAACATACGAAATTAATCATTCTTCCATGAAGATGATGGATCAACTGGGTTATACCTGTCTAATAGATAACCTCCAACTATTGCGAAAACAACATTAGGCCAAGAATACAATGAATACAACAGACCATACTGAAAATCGCTTATATTCATATCGTCTTTAAAACTATCTTGTAAAGCACCAGGGTTATCGTAGCAAAAATATGAACCTAATTAAAAATAAAGTAATAAATCGAACATAATTTATCTAAATTTAAGATTGATTAACTTACCAAATCCAAGTAAACACATAAATATAAGTGCAATAAAACGATGAGTTGGACTTCGTGGATTGCAAAGCCAGTAACTACAACCACTGCCATGTTTAATTTCTACTTCTGATCTAGTACTTACTACACTAGCGTTGTCTGTACTACTAGGTTTGTCATCCATAGTATTCACTGTATAGAATGACACCTGTATGGGTGAAGGTTTAGGCCTCAATAATCTGAAAATAAATGTCAAAATAATTTCAAAGGATACAAGTTTGTAGAATAAAAAAGAAAAATTTTACGCATTGAAACACAAAATTTTACATAAATTTTAAGAGTAACATACCTGAAAGATGATGTTAGTTGGAATTTTATCAAACGCGTGAAAGTAAATGATTATTAACTAAACTTCATTGAAAGTCATTGGACAGATAATAATTGTTTCACTGAGTGATATTGATTATTAAAGTGGAATACCCCTGAACTCAACAAAATCACTTCATTATAATCTTCATCATGCATATTGATAATCCCTGATTTGACAAAATCAAATCTGCTTAAATCTCCAAAATTAATTTTGGAGATTTACATTAATTCACAAGACGAAACGAATCCATAATTAAATCGAAAAACCATACTAACTAACTGAAAAGAAAAGGTACACACGTTTACTCATGAAATTCTCAATGATTCATGAAAGGCAAAATGTTAATATAACAGTTACATTAATTTTAATTAACCAATATTCATTTTCATTTAAATGTTAACCATCAATCTTCTATTATTTACCAACAGTAAGCTTAAATATCAAATACGGTCCTCATTTTTTAACTTTTTCTTGGAATGACTGCACTGTGTGTAAACACGTTAAACAAGGATACAAAGAACATTTAATGATCTTCTTTAAGTGATTGAATTGCAGTAGTGAGAACTTGGACTTGAGCCTAAAAAGTAAAAACCAAATAAGTAAAAAATTAACAAACCATGTTAAATAAAATAAAACCATACCTTTGCATGTTTAATTTCAAATTCTGTAAGTTCAAATAAATGTTTCTTAAAATCTGCAACTCTGCGAGTTTTAAATTCCTTCAATTCATCCTTGGCTTTTGCTGACATTGCTTCGAATTTACGACAAGCCTCTTCTTGAGCTTGTTCTGCCTACAAAAAAAAAAGTAAAAAAAAATTAATGTAATAGCAATATCAAGAACGATTGGCAAAGCAGCTTTTTTATGCGTAAAAATCCTCGACACAACGTGTTTAACTTACTTCAGCAACGTCCATGGTCTGAAGCGTGAGAAAAGCAAAATTGAATTTTATATAGCAGTAAGTTTGTTTTCAAGAATGTAGAAAAATGACAAAGTAACTTGACTTACAGTAGCCACATCCCGATTTTTAGCTCTTGCTTTGTCAAGATTTTTGTTAGCTGTTTCGTAATTAGCTAGACATCTCCTCCTCCTGTAAAGAAGATTTTTGGCTGCATTTGAATCACGCATGTAATATCGAAGAATATCAGATAATTTCAGATCCTCATCAGAAGCAACACGATTGTCTACTTTCTACAGAACAGACAGTGTAAATTTTTACATGCACACTTTGAAAGATGATAAAAAATGCTTACCCGAACTTTCTCAAGTGCATCAGCAAACTTAGTCAAGAACTTCTCAAGTTCATTCGTATCAATGGTAGCTAACTGTATTAATTCCGAAGATATTTTAATGTTACAATCTGAAACATTCTTATGTGACTTGGTCATCTTATCAGATTTGGAAGTGGCATCTTTGAGATGTGAATGATAATCAAGAAGAAATGTTCGCTCAGAATCGAAGAATTCATCAACATCCTTCTGTGTAGCAGAAAGTAATAATTCATCTGTCGATTGGTTGAATGATTTAATTAATCCACCAAACATTTCTTTTTTGTTCTTTCCACGTACACTTAACTAAAATTCAAACAATATTTTAATTATAGAACAGGAATAATAATAAATAACATACCTCTTTATCATATTCCAGAAAAACACGAAAATTATGATCATTACGAAAAATAGGATGATTAGCTAATCGTAGTAGAAAAACTTCATGATTTGCCACTGTTTTCTTAAATGTAGCCAAGTATTCACTATACAATGAAAAAGAAAATAAGAATTGAATTTTAACAAATTTTTTAATTTACTTACGCTTCTAATTCTTGTTTCATTTTTGTAAATTCTTCCTTTGTCATCGTACCTTCACCTTCACCAAGTCTTTGCAATTTTTCACGCGATGCGTCGAAGTCAGGCCGAGGAGGAGCTGGAGGAATCTGCAAGTAGAAATGTGATGGATCTCTTAAATGAATATTAACAGAACTTTACTGTAACTTACAATGTATCCAGCATAATCTTCATTTTCTTCAAATCGATCATGAAGCCAAACGAATTCTTCATGTTGACGAACAACTGAGAATTCTTGTTTTTCAAATCCTGGTAGAGTAGTCTAAAAGTATATTTTTATTAGTTAAGTGTAATGGAATTTAAATTCAATTTCATACCTTTGTATGGACGGTAAACTTGACTTTGTCTCTTTCACTCAGA
>JAQGCN010001356.1:0-10127 GCA_034699725.1 Friesea truncata | reverse complement strand
AGAAGAACGACGAGAGAAAGAACGAATAGCAGAAGAAGCAAGAAAAGAAGAAGAACGACGAGAGAAAGAACGAATAGCAGAAGAAGCAAGAAAAGAAGAAGAACGACGAGAGAAAGAACGAATAGCAGAAGAAGCAAGAAAAGAAGAAGAACGACGAGAGAAAGAACGAATAGCAGAAGAAGCAAGAAAAGAAGAAGAACGACGAGAGAAAGAACGAATAGAAGAAGAAGCGAGAAAAGAGGAAGAACGTCGAGAGAAAGAACGAAAGGCAGAAGAAGCGAGAAAAGAAGAAGAACGACGAGAGAAAGAACGAATGGAAGAAGAAGAACGACGAGAGAAAGAACGAATAGCAGAAGAAGCAAGAAAAGAAGAAGAGCGTCGAGAGATAGAACGAAAGGCAGAGGAAGCAAGAAAAGAAGAAGAGCGTCGAGAGAAAGAGCGAAAAGCAGAAGAAGCAGAACGACTAGAGAAAGAACGAATGGAAGAAGCAGAACGACTAGAGAAAGAACGTATGGAAGAAGCAGAACGACTAGAGAAAGAACGAATGGAAGAAGCAGAACGACTAGAGAAAGGACGAATGGAAGAAGCAGAACGACTAGAGAAAGAACGAATGGTAGAAGCAGAACGACTAGAGAAAGAACGAATGGAAGAAGCAGAACGACTAGAGAAAGAACGAAAGGAAGAGGAACGAAGGGCAGAAGAAGCAAGGAAAGAGGAAGAACGTCGAGAGAAAGAAAGAAAGGAAGAAGCAGCAAGGGAGGAAGAGGAAAAACGGTTTGAAGAAGAAAAAAGACTGCAAGAAGAACGAAATATGGTTGAAGAACAGTTACGTCTAGCTGAACGGAGGAAGGAAGAGGAACGTAGACAGCAAGAAGAATATGAAGCGTCTTTGGAAGAAAAAGTTTACAGTTCTCCTCAAACACCATACTTAGTTGTAACTACACCAGAATCACATGCTGTGGAGGAAAATGGAGTAGAATCGAAATCGGGACAAGATGATATTTCTATTGTACCTAACTTCGTTTCAGATGCAGTTCCTTTTTCGGATACCCATTTTGTGTTTACGAATCCAGAGAAGCAAGAATTTTGTGAGCCCACCGTTCCTGGTATGGATGATTCTAACATACGTGTGGTCTATACTGCAGCAGCTGTAAGGGCTGAAGAAGCTGATAAGGAGGCTGGGACTCCGCGTAAGGTGAGACTCCTTTACGCTGAAGCATTGGGTTATGGTGGAAACGGAGTGGATCCACCACAGTTTATTTACACTGCTGCTACACCAAATCAGAATATTTATAAAACTGGTCAAAGTATTACGACAATACTTCCAAGGTAAGATCTGCTTTGAATAAGACCTTCAATAACATTTAACAAATAATTTAACATTTATTTATTATTTTTTTAAGATATGTCAGCCCTCCTGACCATCTCGATTTCAATCCTGATCGCGTTGCAAGAATGTTTAGTCGACAGCCTCCAACTAACAATGCTCCGCTTCCAATACAGTGCATCACTCATGCACCTGGAAGTGTTTTGGTTCAATTTTTTGCTGATTTTCCTGGTAACGCAGAGATCATGGGAATTGTCAACCAAATTCCTAATCTTATTCCTCAGCAACAAGCGGAAGAGCAGGTGAAAATATGCAGTGCATTTGCTCAACAAGGGTTGTACGATTTATTCAAAATGGTGGACACTACTGCTATGTTGAGCCCAACTAATCCAAATTACAATGGTGAGAATTTAGAATTTATTTATTTAGAAAGTTTCTTATAATTACTAGGTGATCTGATTACACTTTCAAAAAATATTTCGGTCTTTCAAAGAGAATTAGGTTAATAATTATTTTTTATTTTTTTATTAGGAATGTCAACGAAAAAATAAAAACGGATCTTTAGGAGAAATTTTTTATACCTCTAAAATCATCAATTCATCATAGTGTCAAGGATAGTTAATACAGAAACGCTTCCACGAGAAGAAATTTCATTGGGTGAGAAAAATCCAGAAAAAAAACTCATTTTCTCCTAGTGTTTTTTAATGTAACTTTCAGTGTTTCTAAAATTAATTAAATTAGCAATTTGGAAAAATTAGAATATGTTAGCTCACAAAATTTCCAAGTTGCATTTATATTGAATTAGGCTGAATTTGTACTTTAAAATTCTTTTAAAAGTAGCAGCTTCTTAAATTAACTGGAGGTCAGAGGAGATTTGTAGGTCAAACTTATCGTCACTGGTGGTTCCTTGACACGTGAAAAGGGGGGATTTTGTAATTTTATTTTTATGAATATCGTGTGAGTGCTAGCTAAGCTACCATAGTGTTTATATTTGTTTCTCTTCTATTAATTGTATTAATTCAAAATTAAATAAACACGAAAAAATTCATGTGAAAATTAAAATCCAAGTTTTGCAAAATTGCTGCACTTGGCCTTAGCCAAAAATGCGAAACATTTTTTATTACAATGAAGCAAGCGGTTTTCATTTCATTGACTCCTTTAGAGATGATGATTGGTAAGAATAGGATGAACGAGAAAAGCACCTTCTTCTACACATCTTCAAAAATAGAAACTCAATTTTGATATCCTAATTTCCAAAATCTTATCATCATTGTTATTATTGTAAATTACAACAATACAATCATACAAACCTTTCTTCCGTTCGCTTGCTTGTCATTCTTCTCTCTAACATCGCATCGTCGTCCCACTGTCCCAGTCCCACTGTTTAATCATCTTTTTACAAGTCAACGAATAACTTTCTCACACAATTCCATCCCACTTTCATTAGAATTTCATGACATGACATTGAAAACAAAAGGATACCCCTCGTGTAAAAAGTGAAATTTTTATCCCTGATTGAAGTTGACAGAATTATTTAAAGAATAGATTTATTAATAACATTTTTATCCTTAAGGATCAACGCATAAAAGTTTATACGCACTAATTGACATGGACCGATGGATAACGATTGAATTAATACGAAAGTGATCATTTAAAAACTAATCAATTCTTACAAAAATAAATCCCTTAAATATAAATCCCGAAAGTTTTCACTGAAATCAAATCAAGTTTTAAACCTTTACTTTTTCTAATTAATTACTAGATGTTATAAAAGGAAAAAAATATTTTCTAATTGTAAAACTGTTGAAAATTATATTATGCCAAAAATAACGTTAATTGTTATAAATTCAATTGCAGTATACTCCAATTTTTATTTTTTGACTGTTTAATTTCTAAGTAACGCCTCTAATTCATTTGAAATAGAAAAAATGTAACAAGTTTACAAATTATTAAATAAAAAATATTATTGAATAATTTACACCTTTTAGATTTAAAGTCAATAATATAATGCAATAATGACTTTTAAATATCGTTTAATTAGTATGACACGTTGTTGTTTGCATTGTCTATCTGCAATATAAGTGCAGAGAAAGGAGAAGGTCCTCATTTATTTCGTGAGAACTTAAAGAAATTGCGACATCATGCTCAGCCCAAAGCCACTTAACAATTAAAAATCTATAAGAATTACGACGATCGGTTGTTAATTTTGCATAAGGTAGACCACACCATACCAACTAACTACTACCACATTCTTAGCTCATATCCCACCCCAGGTCATCCTCAATCAAATATCGGAGGACAATAGGACTTTTGCAAGTGGATTACTACATCATCATCATCGTTCGTTGATACATAATTAAATCCTTGGATTAAAATGAAAACCTTATGATCATCATATAGAAATTGGCTAATCAATAAATATGGAATGATTGGTCAAACGCATTCAGAAGCAGAACAATTTAAAATTAACTTCTCATTCAATTCCTTGAAGTTGAAGAAATAATAAAATAACCTTTCTTATATAAATTTGGTATGGTTTACTCATTCATTATCATTACTAAATAAGTTATAATTGGATTGAATTCTCGTTTAAAAAAATAAAGACAAAATTAAGGTGGAACCAAAATCTAAAGGACGAACTTAAAAATATAAAAAGGGAACCTTTAAATATCTTTTGTTATTTTAAAGGAGATGACAATACATAAATATTCAAAGACGATATTTGTCTATGTAAAGAGCCCTTAATTTTAATTTCTTAAGCATCTTTCACACAATTAGTCAAGAACAACAAACGTCCCTCATTCATTGTTTTAACTTTTGATTGTTTTCATTTTTAATTTTAGACTCTTATCTTTAAGCCCATTAAGATTAATCGTGGCACAACAACAACTGATTCTTTGATATTTAAGAATTCGTGATTTAAAAAATTGCAAATGCAATTCAAATTATACATGTTTATTGTTCTTTTTCCTAAAGTTTCAATATCAACATCATCCCTCTTCTTTTCATCATTATCCCTCTTAACTAAATTTTTTGTATCAAAAATGGTAATTATGCCAATACATATGTATATAACTTGTTTTAAAAAGAAGTTATGCAAAAATTTCTTTAATTCGTGAAAAATATCAATCTGATACAATTCCAGATTATATGATTAATCTTCTTGTCAGGTGAAGAAGATATAATAAATGAAAAATATTTGAATGATGAATTTAAATTCATCCTAATGTATTTGTGTTTATTCTTATTTAATTGTATTTGACACGTCTGTGAATTATTGATAAGGAAAGTGTTATGTTGGTTAGTAATTAGTCGATGAAAAGGAAAAGAAATTTCGATTTATCATTTAGGCGTTTCTCTTATAATTTCTTCAGAAGTTAAAAAAATCCATTCAAAAATCTAACTTAACTACTTATAAGAATTTAAGAAGATGAAGAGTTTATTTATAAAGGGAAGCTAATTTTGGCAGTATTTTGTATTATCTGTATGTGAAATCATCATGAATGAGATATAACAATATTGAAGTGTGAAACTTTAATTTAATGATTCGGTACAATGAGAACGTAATGAGTGTAAATAAGCTTAATGGAATTAAAAGTGACATCTTATTTATTTGTTTTTTTTCCTTTTCAATTTAATAGAGTCGTGTAGTAGGAAGTATTGAAGCATGTTATTTTTAAGAATTTTCTTCCGTAAACAAACGGATATAGTCTGTTAAATTAAACTGTAATATATAATGCTATATAACGAGTATTTAGTTAATAAAGACCTAACAACAAAGTCAAAATTGATCTAAATAAATTTATCCACTCTTAAATAACAAGTTTCAAATATACAAACTTAACCATTTGCCATTGACTAATAACCTAAGCCAAAATAAATTTAACCAATGATCAATACAAGCCAAAGGAAGGAAGCAAAATTTTGTGCCAAAATTTTTATAGTTTTTATGATTCTCTATAAAGCACTCCTTATAATAATTGAATTCCTTAAATTATTTTTTATTGTTGTTTCTATTTCTAAAGTTAGCGTCTTAATAAGTAATTCAATTTTTCCTGTAATTAATTGAGATAAATGCACTGTGAAAGTATTAACGAAAATATAATAATTTTAAATGATATGTATTGAGAAATAAAAGAAAGCATCATCATAACACAAGATATAACAATACCTTCTTATAAACGTCTTCAAATCTATGTTGACCTTAAAAATTGGGAGCAAATTATTTATTTTGTAATCCTCTTTTTATCCTGAAAAGAATTAAAGAGACATATAATTTGTTTTGATTTTGGAATCTTCTGTATGGATTTGACATAATTTACTCCTGAACAATAAATATAGTAAACATGGGAGATAAATCAATTTGTTAAGGCTTTCAATTTCTCTTGGCCAGTTATCATTTTATAACTTCAAAATTTATAATTGAGGCACAGGTATTGTATTTTTAAACTCGTCACACAATAGGGGTTTCTTTTCCTTAAATATTGTTAATGAACGAGGATTTTTCAATTCATAATACAGATCTTGCGCAATAAAGACGCCCTTTACATGAATTTAAGAAGGGAGTATATGGGGAAAGTATTCAAAACTTAAAGCAGTTTGTATTGAAAATGATGATGAAGCATGAATTTCATCGTACTGTTCTATATTTTCTATACATGATTTATCATTAATGCAATTTTAGTTGTTGCATTCTTAAATTGCATAAAAATTAATAAGGAAACACAGAGAGGCCTGAACTATTCGACGAAGGAGTTGATTGGAAGTTTTTATTTGGCACCTCAATAATGGAGTACATACTTAGGACTATCGATGGATCCTCAGTAAAGGGGCTCATCTCGCGAGGAGTATAAATGGTCACTGAAAAATCTGTAGTTATCTCAGAGTTGGATTTGAATCCAACAACAGAGTATCTACTAAAAAAGTACTTTAAGTTCCAATAGTTTATTGTGTGAAATTAAAAGTAAATTAATTGGATACTTAAGTTTTGTGCGAATATTAAGATGGTGCTCAGGAATAAAGCGACCAAGGTTTGCAAATATTAAAAGATTCCCAAGCTTTTGAAGAAGGCTTTCATCCATTTCTCTTTCCAGGTCGCTTTCCTACTTTGTATAATTCAAATTTCTTGGGCTGAACCACCAAGAGGTGGTGGAGGTTACGGTGGAGGAGGTGGTGGTTATGGAGGAGGAGGTGGTGGGCATGGAGGAGGAGGTAAGTAGCCTAAGTAAAAATAATTCGACCATAACTTCGGACATGTTGACTTAATTGAAACTTGACGGATGACACACTTCTCAGGTCATCACTTTAAACTAAAAGGACTCTTTGGAGGAAAGAAAGGCGGAGGAAAAGGAGGAGGCGGAGGAGGTTATGGACCACCAGTCCAGAAAGGTTCCATGGGATATATAGTAATTACTCCTGTTGCTACAAAAGGTGACTGACACGTACGATCTACTCTACAGAGGAAACTTAGACGAAGTTTGTTCTGAAGAAACTCCGAGACTATTGGAGGAAATTGTTGATTTTGTAAATAAATAAAAATAAAAATTCCTAAAAACATTTTCCTTTAGGTGGATACGGAGGAGGAAATAGTGGAGGATATTCAGGTGGTGGTGGTGGATACTCTGGCGGTGGTTCAACTGGTGGATATTCAGGCGGCGGTGGAGTCGGAGGAGGGTATTCAGGAGGTGGTGTAGGTGTAGGATATTCAGGAGGTGATGCCGGAAAAGGAGGATATTCAGGCGGCGGTGGAGTCGGAGGAGGGTATTCAGGGGGTGGTGTAGGTGGAGGATATTCAGGAGGTGATGCCGGAAAAGGAGGATATTCAGGCGGCGGTGGAGTCGGAGGAGGGTATTCAGGGGGTGGTGTAGGTGGAGGATATTCCGGAGGTGATGGTGGAAAAGGAGGATATTCAAGTGGAGGTGGAGGGTATTCTGGCGGTGGCAGTGGAAAAGGAGGATACTCAAGTGGAGGAGGTAGTAATTATTAAATAATATTTTTATGTAAAAGTATTTCTTGTTGCTATTTTGATCAAAAATTTTAAGATGATTAGCTACGATTCATTTTTAATTCTCACGAAATCTTATACCCGCTAATATTTTTCTCATAGGAGGTGGATATTCTGGTGGTGGCACTGGAGGAGGATATTCAGGTGGTGGAACTGGAGGTGGATATTCAGGTGGCGGTGGAGTCGGTGGAGGGTATTCAGGGGGTGGAACAGGAGGCGGATATTCAGGCGGTGGAACTGGAGGAGGGTACTCCGGTGGTGACAGTGGAAAAGGAGGTTACTCAAGTGGAGGAAGTTCATACCAAGCTCCAGTGTCAACTTATAGTGCACCTTCCTCTCAGTATGGATCTCCATCCAGTGGTGGTGGATTTCAAACTCAACCGACTCGACCAGTTGGAGGTGGCCAACAATACGGCGGTAATTTATTTATTTCATGAATGTTACTTTAATTATCTATTATAAATTTAATTTTAACCAGCACCTTCTTCAAGCTATGGAACACCAAGTTCAAGCTATGGTCAGCCTTCTCAATATTCAGCTCCAGTAGTTCAAGGTCAGCAGTATACTCAACCAGGTATTTGAGGCTATAAACTTAAAAGTAGCTTCTCATATTTTTAATATCTATTGTAGCAGTCAGCAAGGGATCCGGGGGCAGCCAGTCCTACGGAGGTAAAAGTTATTTTTAAATTGTTAAAAAGTAAGTTTACTTAAGAAGGATTTTTGCTGAATTTCAGCTCCATCATCCAGTTATGGTTCACCTTCAGCCCCATCATCTAGCTATGGTTCACCATCAGCCCCATCATCTAGCTACGGCTCGCCATCAGCTCCATCAACCAGTTATGGTTCACCTTCTGGTCCATCATCAAGCTATGGTTCACCATCAGTGAGCTATAGCTCCCCATCTTCTAGCTACGGAGCTCCTGGAGGTGGCAAAGGTAGTGGTGGATTTGGAGGAGGGCAACAATATGGCGGTAAAAAAAAATCATTTTTAAGACTGTAATAACTAAAATTATGACTGCAACTGTGTGATTTGTAGCCCCAGCACCAAAACCCCAACCAAGCTATGGAGCTCCAGCACAGCAGTCATATTCTGCTCCAGCACAGCAGTCATACTCTGCTCCAGCACAGCAATCCTACTCTGCTCCAGTGCAACAATCTTACGGAGCACCAGCTCAGCAATCCTATTCTGCTCCAGTACAACAGTCTTATGGAGCACCAGCGCAACAATCTTATTCAGCTCCAGCGCAACAATCTTACTCAGCTCCAGCGCAACAGTCTTATTCAGCTCCAGCGCAACAATCTTACTCAGCTCCAGCACAACAATCTTACGGAGCACCACAGCCAGGATATGGTGCACCAGCTCCACAACAGAGTTATGGAGCTCCATCAGGAGGTCAAGGAGGGTATGCATAGAGTGAAATATTTAAAGCCAACTAAATACTGTAAGAATGAACCATGACCTGTTCTATTCCTAAAATAATTCTTCGGATCTCTAATGCATATTTTATTACAACCCAATTTATCTTCCAGTATAGTAGCTTTTCATTTGTTTTTTTACTGTTAAAACATCAAATCATTTTGCTAAACTTCATTTCATTTAAAATATATAAAGTTAATGAAAGTGAAGAATGTTTATTTTTTATACTCAAGGATATTTTAACATTTAATGTTTACGTTAATTAATACTATTCAACATTTCATGAATCAAAAATACTAATAATTATTAAAAAATAAAAGGGAACCACTGATTAATAAAAGTACTAATAAAAGGGGTAATTTCGTTGTTTGTGGTGATTTGTATTGTGAGCGGATGGGTGAAATTGATTTTAATTCTTAGCACATTTATTTTGAAAATTGAAATCATTTATAAAGTTCATGAAAATAAGTTTAATAATTATTAATTCGATCATCCATGATTAATTAATTTGTATAACAAGAATCAAATTTTAAAGTCTACCCTTAAGAAGTGGAAATAACAAGTGAAATGATGGGGATGAAATAAGGGAAAAGGGATGTTTTTTGTTAAAACCAAGTTAAAGATTGAAATCTCTCTTGGATACGCACAATTAATTTTTGTTCTTCGAATATTCATTTTTTTTCACGTCAATTTTTATTCTAACTTGGGTACTTTAATTGTGTCATTATTATAAGGGTCCAGTTTAACGTTTTTCATCCGAAAATTTATAAGTCGTCACTCCTGAAGTCCAAGTGTCACTTTTTTTCTGGCCGGGGTCAAGGATTTTTTTCAAAATCAATTTTTTGGTTTATTATTGAAAATTCAAACAGTCAAACCTTGGATCTCCTTGACAATTATACAAGCTAAGTCCATTTTTTTACGTAGTATATGATTAGCCGAAGCACTATTTTTTTTCGTTTGTTGGAATTTACTCGAAGATACTATCACCTCCTTTCATATTTATCTAGAATATCATGAGTGACTCTATCGACGCCAGTCAATTACATCCATCTAGGAAGATTGGTTATGATTGGATTCTTGAAACATTTGAATATGATGACCAGTCTAACGTTTCCAAAAATGAAGTTTTTGAGTCGTATAAGGAATTTTGCGCAACACTCAATCAACCATCAACAACTTCTGTGACATTATTCAACTGGATCAAAATTCAATTCCCTGAAGTTATTTCAAGAAAAAAGGGTCTTTTCATTGGGATCAAATGGAAAAATCGAATTCAAAATCTTCAAACAACAACTGATGAGCATCCATTTCATATCCAAATGGCCTACTTAAAGGAAAATTGTCAAATTATGAAAAGAGTTCCGAAAGCAGCTCGTCAA
>JAQGCN010001355.1:0-10134 GCA_034699725.1 Friesea truncata | reverse complement strand
TTACCTGTGGGGAAGTTATATCCAGAGCAACATCCATAAAAGCATCATAAAGTTGTAGCAATGAAGTAGCAGAGATGACATGGGAATTGACTAGATCAGAAATGAATCTTAAACAGTATTCAGCCAATGTCCATTCTTCTGCCTTCACACGATCTTTAAAGTCTTTTGCGACTGCTTCAATAAACTGAAAATAGAATAAATTCAGGAAATATTAAATTGTAAGTCAGTACGATATTAAATACCTCGCCACCAAAGTTGTAATTTCTGGCATTCAGTAGTCCAACAAGCGTTGAATAAATAGTACATTTCTCTGGCTTCTTCGTTACGACTTCTAATAAAGTTTCCAAAATCTTTAGTTTTTGAGCTTGCAGATCTACTTCTAGCATCTTTGCGACTCCTTCAATGCTGCTTTCAATAGATGCTTTTGTCTATTTAAAAAGCTATTATAGTTAAGGTATAAAAATTTAATTGAAACATTACCTTTTCTCCAACATCGTAAATGACAGTTTTTAAAGGATCTTCTTCCTCAACTTCAAGTCGCTTCTTCTTGTGGTACCTTCCGCCTATCAAATGAATTAAATGAAATATTGTAATGTAAACTGACAATTTTTGTAATTTACAAAATTGTTAAGTTAAATTGGTTGCGTTTGTTCTTCTTACCGTAATCATCCTCATCATGTTGACGACGTCGTCCTCCACGGTTCATCTTGTTTAGTTTACTTTAAATCGAACACTAATTTAATTTGTCAATTAATTAATTAAGAATTCAAAAGATCAAACTTTCAATAAAAGAAAGAAAGACTCGCTTCTTCCTTGCGTGTCAAAAAAACAATGCCGGCGCCGCCGATTTTTTTTTGCATTGGCAAGCTCGCGTTAACAGGCTTTAACGCGTGCAAAGCAGTTTTATCACTTTTTTAAAAAAAAAATATACAATTTGGTTTTAATTTTCAATTCAATGTAAAAAATTATGGTATTTATTTATGAAAGGCAATATGAATTATGAAATCAAGTTGTTCCTTTTTCATCTATTGTAGATCTGAGGGTTGTAACTATTTGTATATACTGCTTCATAGCTTCTGACTCTTCTATGCCTCGTAGTTCATTCCAATGATCCCACCTTTATGAATATTAATTATAATCAATTTATATTAATTATTTATATATTATAATTATCAACCCACTTTGCCTTTCCAAAGAACCAAGGGCGTCTAACGTTGCAATTCCCTTTTGTACTTTGTTGAAAAAGACCATAAAGTTTTAATCTTGTTCCAGGCTGATTAATATACCGTTGTCTTTGTTCTAAACAAAATATTAAATCATTTAATTTTATTTTAAACGAATTTCATTAATTGTAACTTGTAAGTTAACTTACCACCGTCAAGGGATTTGATGTAATTGGCAAACTCATGAAATCGCGTTTCAAGTGATGTCATTCCCATGAACTAAGCACTAGCCAGGTATTTGTCCTAATACGTTTTGGACTTAAATTCTGGTTTCCGTTTCACTCATAATGATATAGGACATCCTTTTTGTAGGAAATCCAATCGATTCGGAAATTAAAACGATGATATAATTTAATTATTATTAAATGATACAAATTACTTTCCGGCACATACATAAATAATTAAAGTTAGCGGATTTTCACACTGTTTAGCGCCGCGAAACTCCGCAGAAAAAGTTCTTCTGACTTCATCCATTCTTGCTCTGTGCTGTTGTTGCTTGCTGACTTTTTCCAAGGGCAATTGGACGCTGCAGAACAATTTTGGAATTCGGGACGGTGCTTCGGATACGTGTGACGTGTGAGTGTGACCGTTGCTGCTGACTGGGTCCTTGCATTTTACGCGTTTGAAATTAACTTTAGAATCAGCTTCTTTGTAGGTAAGTTGACGACAGTTGATTTACATTTTTTTGTAAACTTGCTATTTAAACTTACATTTTTTAATCTATAGGAAATGGACTGGACTTCAAAATCGATGTATACACAAAAATCCCAACGTGGCTGTGGCTCACCACGTTTTCATCCCCATCATGGATCTAACATTATATTCGAAAATGATAATCAAACTGTAGTACGCACATCAAGTTTCGCTAACGCAATTACCTTCAGTGAGAAACCATTGGCTCCTGGGGAAATATTTTTGGTAGAAATCGAGAAGACTGAACCTGGTTGGAGTGGTAAAGATAAAAATATTAAGAACAATCATTACGTACTGGTTAATACCAAAAATATTTATGTATAGGACACATGAGAATTGGTCTGACTCAACTGGATCCAAATACTCGTTTTGAGTTACCTTTGTACGCACTTCCTGACTTAGTAGCTTTGGGTCCTTGTTGGGTGTACGCTATAACGAAGAGGCATAACAATGTTAGTAATCAACTCGGATTGGGCGACGCTTCAGATGGGCCAGATGAGGATGTTGAAGATTTAGATAATGATCCTTTACTCCAACTTAGACACCTACGTGGAGCTCATCGATACCTTAATTCAGACTCAGAGGAGGAAGAGTCGCTTTTAGATATCGCTGGATCTGTATTTGAAAATAATCCAGCAATCGCTGGTAGAGTCGAATTGGGGGTAGAAGATCCAAGTCCAAGAGAAGGTGAAGCTGAAAGAAATGTTGAAGAAAATGCATTAAACACTGATCATCAGCGTCGAATCATACGTCGTCAAAAAGTGTTGAGGCGTAAGGAATTGTTATTTTTCATAAACTATGGAGCATTTTTAATGATAGTTAAACCCAGTGTCCGAATGCTTCCTTGCCAAGTCAGTTTTTCAGGCTTTCTGAGTTCTGACGCTGGTTTTTGACATAATTTAAAAAAACTCCTATTGTATTTGAAATTTGACTAAACTAAATTAAATTATTAACATTTCCAACATTAGGCGATGGTGACATTACTTGGACTCCTTGTGGATTCATACATCATAGAGTTTTAACTCGACAATCTGAAAATCATGAAGAAGGAAAAGAATCATCCTATCAAAACCAACTTCCAACTGGTAAATACTTTACATTGGCTTTTATATTCTGTCTGATTTTTAACACTTATCATTCATTAATTTTAGATGAAGGAAGTCGAATTGGTGTCATGTTTGTTCCTACTGGAAATAACAAAGCGAATATGCATTTTATAATAAACGGAGAAGATCAAGGGCCTTGCTCTACGAATATACCTTATTTAGATGCTCCACTTTATGCAGTAGTCGATGTCTACGGAAGCACTAAGAAAGTTAGAACTTGCCAAATATACGGAGGTAAAAAAGTTATAAAAGTTAATTTACTGTAGAAAAGTTTAAGACTCATTTTGTTTTTAGTGGACAGTCTACAATCGATGTGTCGAGATGTCATACTACACTCAATTAAACTCAGTGGAGTCTCGAATCTGCCATTGCCCAATCTCTTGAAAGAGTACCTAAGATTTCAATAAGAATAACCTCGCAAGCTGACGTTAAAATGACAGACACCCGTTGAATTCGTATAGTTACTTTTGACTTAATTTAAGTAGAAATGCTTTAACCTTAACCCTTACTCCATTTATATTTGGAGTGTCATTTTCATTCAATAACGTTTAAAAGAACTTGGTGCTCATTTTTCTTAATTTACTTTCGTGTTAATTAATTGTGTTCAGTTCCATTAAAAATTATTCAATTCAATGAAGTAAACTTTGTGGAATTATACTAAAATTATTTTAACTTTCAAGTATAATAGTTCACCCTTATAATAATTTTGGTTCAATGAACTTAAACCTCCTCCCTCATGATTTTATTCCTAAAATTATTACAATTTAACAACTTTCACCAAAAGTTTTTTCTCTTGTCCAATGCATCCCCCACTTCCCACATGATGAACGATCGTTCCACCTGTTTCTTTCTATAAAATAGTAGTGGATTAGAAATCAATTACAGTTTCTTCTGAAGATGTTTGTTTTAGATGAACTTTATTTTCCTCTTCATTAAAACAGCCACCTGCTTTCTTTTTTCAATCATGTGGCTTAAGTGGGACGTGTTTTTCCCAGGGTTACTTTAGAGATGAACAACCCTCGGTTCGGTTGGAACTTGGAAGTATATAAATAAGTATTCCTTGAAATTACACAATCATTCGACTGCAAGTTCATACTGGAAGTAACATTTTACTTTTTTACAAGTAACATCCTGCATCTTAACAGAATTAATTTCCAGTCTGGAATTCCAATTTTTTCTATCGTTTATACAAATTACAAATCTTCCTGAAAGCATACAAATTTTCACCTACAAATCAAAAAGTTTCTGCAGCAATCGCAATTCGCAAATCTTAGCAAGCAAAGCACTGTATTATTGTTACATTTGAGTAAGAATGGAATGCGTATATGCTGACATTCAAAGACTGAGGGAAGTTATAGTTGAACGAGATAGGGAAATTGCACGTCTTTTAAGAGAAATTCATAAACTTAAAGTAAAGTATTTAATTATATTTATTTGTATATCTAATCTAACCATACTGTATTATAGTCTGTATTAGAACGATCAGAATTAAAGAGAATACCTTCAGTTACTTCGTCAATTCATGGGGGTGGATTTTCTCACCCCATGAAAAAATGTGGTGTATCTGGTGAAAGTTGGGAAGAAAACAACGATTCTACAAATGCGGCTATTGGTGGCCGAGAAGGGGATGGTATAGAGCATTATTATAAGGATTTTAGAACAAGACAATTGTTGAGAACAGCAATTGGTGATAATGATTTTTTGAAAAATTTGGATGTGGAACAAATTCGGGATATTGTTGATTTTATGTTCCCTCAGTCGTATACTCCGGCATCTTACATAATTCAAGAAGGAGAACCTGGTAATGCTTAAATATTGTAGGATTCTACTTGTTAATAAACATTTATAAAACCTTAACAGGTAGCCACTTGTATGTTTCGGCTGAAGGACAATTGGAAATTATTCAAGATGGTATTCTTCTCGGTATTTTGGGACCTGGGAAAGCTTTCGGTGAATTGGCACTTTTATACAATTGTAAAAGAACCGCAAGTGTGCGGGGTAAGAAAAGTTGAATCTATGATTTATTCCTTGGAAGCTTCAATTTTTAACTTTATAATTAATTAAAATATTTACAGCGATTGGTGATTGTAAAGTTTGGGCTCTTGAACGAAGAGTTTTTCAACAAATTATGGTGAAAGTAGGAATGCAACGACGCGAAGATCGACTTGCATTCCTTAAATCAGTTCCACTCTTAAGAGGATTAGATTCCGTACTTCTTTCAAGGATTGCAGATAATTTAGAAGTGGTAAATTAATTATTTTGAAGAATTTATGTATAAATTATCATAATTCAATCTTGCTTTAACTTCATTAAATTAACAATTTTTGTTGTTAGGTTGTTAGGAAAATAATAAATAAAATTTCTAAAATCAACCCTTGTGTTCCATTAAAGTTCAAAACCAAATTTTTGTTGTTCTGTTATAGCAAAAAAAAAATTTCAGACTTTAGCGTTTAAGGATTTTTCGGATAGGTGCTCTGCCCCTGAGCTACGGGCCGACTTTTAATATTTTTTTTGTAATTTCTTAAATTTTGTCTTTATTTTTTTTACATTTTGAGTTTATACTGTTTTTGGGGTTCGTTCGGCACAGCGCAGGGATGCTACCGAACCCTGGAAGTCATACGTTTTGCGCATTGCATTTCTTGATTTTGAGATGTGAAATATTTTTTTCAACCCGGTTGGAATCGAACCAACGACCTCCTATTAACCGAACCACTAACCACTACGCTAAAGCCTAACTTGGTGCTAATTAAAATAAATAAATGTAATTTAAAAGATAAATTGAAAATTAAACTGAATACTTCACTTGTCGAAGTAATGCGCAATTCCTCAAGGAATTATTAATATGGTTGTTGAATTATTTTGATTACATTAATTTCAGGTTAATTATTCAGGAGGGACTTATATAATACGAGAAGGAGCATTGGGTGACACCTTCTACATAATAAGTCAGGGCAGGGTAAAAGTTACAACTTCCAATCAACGATCTCGTCGATCAAATTCTAATCCAGAGAAAGGAAAATCAAACGAAAACGATGGAGAAAGTTTTCTTCGTGAGCTTGGATATGGTGAATATTTTGGTGAACAAGCACTCTTGAAAGCAGAAAGACGAAGTGCCAATGTTATAGCCCTTCCACCTGGTTGTGAATGCTTGACACTTGACCGAGATTCATTTCTTCAACATATTGGACAACTTTCCCAATTTAAAGGCATCAAACAGGATAATTTTGGAGATTACAATGAAAACAGACAAAATTCAGTTCAAGAGCTCACTATCGCTGGATCCAAATCAAAAGAATTGTTAGGAGAAGAATCTGATCTGGACAATATTGTCAAAACTTTGAAATTGGACGATTTAGAAGTCGTTTGTACACTAGGCGTTGGAGGATTCGGAAGGGTTGAATTAGTACAAGTTAGTAACTTCGTATTTCATTTTAATGTGTCTAAATTTCTTCTTTTTTCTTGCCAGGTTACAAAAGAGCCAAGCACTGTCTTCGCTTTAAAATGTTTACCGAAAGCACATATTTTAGCAACACAACAGAAAGAGCACGTATTTGCAGAGAAGAATATCATGGCTCTATGTCATTCACCCTTCATTGTCCGGTAAAAAGTGTTTAACATTATTCATGTAAATTTCTATACTTACATATTGTTTAAACTGTTCTAGACTTTATAAAACGTTCAGAGACTCCAAATGTGTTTATTTGCTAATGGAAGCATGTTTAGGTGGAGAAATCTGGACGCTCTTACGTGACAAATCCGCATTTGATGAGGATATGACAAGATTTACTGTTGCTTGCGTTCTTTTAGCCCTTGAGTACCTTCATGACAAAAATATCATTTACAGGGATCTAAAACCAGAAAATCTCATGATTTCTAACAATGGATATGTAAAACTGGTAAGCAACTGCTAATTAATCATTTCAGTTTTTCATGACAATTCAATCAATTTAGGTAGATTTTGGATTCAGTAAAATAGTGACCAATGGGCAAAAAACGTGGACATTTTGTGGGTAAATACTTTAAAAAATTCTATACATTTCAGATTAAACATTTTTACATTAATTTAAAAGAACTCCTGAGTATGTTGCACCGGAAGTGATTCTAAATCGTGGTCATGACCGTTCAGTTGATTTCTGGGCATTAGGTGTCCTACTATTTGAATTACTCACAGGAATGTAAGTTTGAGTTACACAAACGTAAATTGGAATTGGCTAAAATTTATTATTTATTTGTAGGCCACCTTGGGGACCAATGAGTGCGGATGGAGGCCTCTTTGACACTGGGGACCCTTTGGTTACTTACAACCATATTTTAAAAGGGATTGAATCAATTAAATTTCCTAAGATGGGTAGAGGGAGTGTATCTTTAATTAGACGCCTTTGCAGACAATGTCCAGGAGAACGTCTTGGAGCCCAAAATGGAGTTCGAGAAGTTTTTCCACATCGTTGGTTTCATGGATTTGATTGGGAATCTCTACGTGGAGGACAGATGAAACCTATTATTGACCCTCGGTTGAAGAACCCGAAAGACACTTCTCATTTTGATAAGTTCGAATTGGAAATTGTTGATACACCGGACGATGAGTCTGGGTGGGATGCTGAGTTTTAATGCAAACTAAAACGAAGAATTTTTAAAGTTATGATTATAAATATTAATAAAAAATCTAAACTTTTTACCTGCTCCGGTGGCGTCTTTGAGTTGATTTTCACACGCTTTCACTTTTTAAAAATGTTTTCTCCAGCAAAAAGATTGTCGATGTCAGCTATAAACAACTTACCTTTCTGCCCCATGGTATGTGGGTCTTGGTGGACCTTCCCACTGACTTGTATGGTGGGGTAGCACAGTGGGACACGGAGGTAGGTGGTCAGCTTGGAGATTATTGTAGATTGAATATTATAAATAAAATGTGCAATTCCTTTTATTACAAAAAAAACATCAAAATTTTGAACCATTAAATTGGCTTGTGACAAAATAAAAAACTTTATAAAGAAATTTTAAGAAAGTATCTCACGTCAGAAAGTTAGATTAATACTCTTATGAAAATAATCATATACTTTCATGTATTCGAAACAGAATACTATATGAGTAATTTGTTTGTTTTTTTACAAAAACATCGAAATTTTGACCTTTTGACTGGGATTGTTACAAAAGAAAAACTTTATAATTACAAACGAAATGCCATAATGCAAAAAGCCATAATACGAAGTGCCATAAAACAAAATGCCATAATTCAAAGAGCCATAATACTAATACCAAACCTCACATTTGCTCACAATAATACCAATACCAATACCTCACAATAATACCATGTTTGATTAGTGTTATTAGTTTTAGAAATTACTACTTTTGTATATATTCTCAGTTATGATTTCGATAATAATTTATTGTTCAATTCACCAAAAGAGTACCATGTGGATGAATATTTAACTCGAATTGCATGTAACCTCACATTTTCTAGTTATAATACCATATTTGATTAGTCTTAGTAGTTTTAGAAATTGCTACTTTTGTATATAATCTCAGTTATAATTTCGATCATTAATTATTATGCAATAATACAATTCAACAAAATCGTTCCAATAAAATGCTGAGATTATCTTTATGGCATTTTGTATTATGGCTCTTTGAATTATGGCATTTTGTATATTATGGCTTTTTGAATTATGGCTTTTGGTTTTATGGCATTTCGTTTTATGGCACTTCACCTGATTTTTAATAGTTTGAAGCTAAAAATCAAGTGTATTCATGAAAGTGAACCTAAAAGTTATCGTACATTTTCTTCAACAATGCAATACATTTTAAAGAATTTCAATTTGTTAAATAAAATTCAGATTAAAGTTATATCTTCTTCAAAATTAATTTTGAAAGTAAAGTAAGCGGTCACTCACTGCTGAATAAATTTTACAAATCAAAGTGAGCAGATCTCAACAATCGTATTTATTTTAATAGTTTGAAGCTGATAATCAAGTGTATTCATAAAAATAAACATAAAAGTTATCGTACATTTTCTTAAACAATGTAATACATTTAAAAGAATTACAATTTGTTAAATAGGATTTAGATTAAGTTATATTCTTCAAAATTAATTTTTTGTCCATTTTGATAGTAAAGTAAGCGGTCACTGCTGAATAAATTTTACAAATCAAAGTGAGCAGATCTCACCAATCGTATTTATTTTAATAGTTTGAAGCTGAAAATCAAGTGTATTCATGAAAGTGAACATAAAAGTTATCGTACATTTTCTTCAACAATGTAATAAAGTTAAAGCATTTTCATTTCTTTAATAAGATTCAAATTAGGAAACATTTTTAAAATATTTTTTGTCCGTGCTTACTACTGAAACCTCTGAAGTCACGGCTATCAAAGTTAGCAAGTTTAATCAGCCATAATCATTTTAATAGTTTAAAGATAAAAATCAATTGTATTAATGAATACTATATGAGCAATTCGTTTCATTACAAAATTATCAAAATTTTGTCTCTTTCTATCGCTGGTTAGACAGTTAGATTACGATCTTTTGAAAATATTCATGCCATTCATGTGTTTGATACAGAATAATACTGTACGAGCAATTCGATTCATCACAAAAAGATCAAAATTTTGACACTTTGACTTGGATCGGGACAAAATAAAAACTTTATAAAAGAATTTTTGAAAATTCTATCTAGATATCTGGAAAGATAATAATACTCTTATGAAAATATTCATATCATATTTTCTTGTATCGGATAGGAAATAAAAATTGTAATTCGTTTTATACCAAAAACTTAAAAATTTCGACCATTTAATTGAGATGGTGACAATCTAAAAACTTTTCAAATGAATTTTAAGAAATTCTGTCTTGATAGCAACTAAGATGATACTCTTCTGAAAATATTCATATCATATTTCCATGTAAGGGATACGAAATATAAAATGTGCAGCTCGTTTTATATTAAAAACATCAAAATTTCCACCCTTTCAATGGGGTTGTGACAAAATAAAAACTTTTCAAATGAAATTTAAGAAATTCTGTCTTGATAGCAGGTTAAATATTACTAATTTGAAAATATTCATATCATATCTTCATGTATCCGATGCGAAATATAAAATGTGAAGCTCGTTTCATATTA
>JAQGCN010001354.1:0-10142 GCA_034699725.1 Friesea truncata | reverse complement strand
GACAGACGGACGGACGGACGGACGGACGGACGGACGGACGGACATTTAGATCACATATACCTCCTTCGTCGGTTAATGAGTTTTAAAACCGTTGTACATGAATTAATTTTAGATCACGACTACCAGCTATTTGCAAAACAATGAAAGCCACAAGCAAGTACTTATCACAAAGAGAGCTTTTTCAAGAGTTGACAAGAAAAAGGGAATGATTCTGCTTTGAGTGTTAAATAAATGAATTAGTTGTCAAAATAACATGCTTGGAAAAATTGAGTGTCTTATTTAATTAAACTCTACTCGTAGCTAAGCCGCTTATCAATAAACCACCCATGACCCATGCTATTTGGTGTTTGTGGTTTCTTCTTAGCTCTACGGGGACATAAAGTCACTTATTATCAGTGTAGCGTCTGTCCGTATTCTACTCAACTATCTTTGTATTGTGATAATGTCAAATGTCATCATAGTTCCTGGTAAAAATGGACATGATACATGATTATTACATTTCTTATAAAAATACTTACGGAATATCGTTTGTTGACGAATGTTGGAAATGAAGGATTCCATTGAAAACTGTGAAGTTTCCTCTGAGAGCTTCCAAAGGCTGGAAGACCCATTTTAAGGGTCAAAACTGAGCAGTAGTCATACTTGGACCCTCCTAAACTTTGCCTTGATTGAAAGGCAGCACACTTATTTGGAAAATTAGTAAAAAACAATAGAGGCCTCCTACTTCCCATTTTCACTACTGTAACAATTTTCTGTTTTGTTTACACTTTCTTCAACTTGTTGTTTGTTTCCTGTCAGTCAATATTAGATAAAACACTTCATTCAAAAAAATTTTTGTTTCGGCACTTTACATTTCCACCCTAATTACATAATTACTAACCACAAAATAAGTTTAAATGAATCACTTCACGAAAATAAAGACTGCAAAAAATGTTTTAAAGTCAGCTGCTGCTGCTTCTCTTGCTTATTATTTTCCTCTTCTTCTTCACAAGCAAGCAGGGCCAATAATCACAATTACCAAAAAGTTTAGCATCTTCTTTTGTCTTCTCAATGCCAACACTAACACACACCTTCCAGTTTTTTTTGTCAGAGTCGGTTTTGGTTAATGAAGATCTGTTTGTAGGATTTCTAATTTGAATACACGTATTATAATTCTCCACTCCACTTCACACAATTACTAAAACCAGAATATACGTTAAGAAAATTCACAATTCACATAATAACACCATCCAGAATATAAATCAGAAACCAAACTGGTTTTAGATGACTTACTCCACCTTTTTTTCAAGGATAATTAAATGTAAAAACAGTCTCCTTGTTAATTTAAGTATTGTTTCCAAAGATTAGGAGACAAAAGAAGAGCTGTTGCTTCTTTAGAGCTCCATGTGAGGAGATTGACTAAAGTCCCTTCGGTTTCCGTCCGTGATCATAGTTATATAGCATTCTTGGCCAGACAAGCAGGTCGTACGCGTCAGCGCGTTTCCAAAGTTTATATCACCGAATCGGGTTTCCTGTTTTAACCAAAATCTAAAATGAAACTATAGTTCTTCCGTTAATAATGTAATATGCTTTAACAAAATGAAACACAAATTTTATACGTCGCATAATTAATGATATCAAATAATGATTTTGGCCACAACTTACAGTCGGCTGTGGTATTCTGATGCCTATATGCATCAGCAATGCTGATAGTGATGCTGATTCAGCATCACTATTGAAGAAATGACAGATAATAAATGATTAAGAACTAAAATTAATTGAAAACATAAATTAAATGAAAATGATTGACTTTTCCAGCTGTTGATGTAAATATTACATTCAAAATACGCGGGTACAAACAGATGTAGAGGTCATTCAACCCAATTCCTTTGTCACTGACACGAGAATGACCTTTATTGAGTTGCCCGTCATGGCCCAATTCCCCATTTCGAATGCCCATGTCATGTCATGTTCTGTTGCGAGCGATAAGCTGTCAATTGTTGCTCTGAGTTTAAACGTTGCACAACACGAATTAATTGTTAAATTGATAAACAATTACGATAATCAATGTCATTTGTGTCATATTTTGGTGGTCATGGCATGGTCACCGTTATGTCAATATGTCATGGTTATCATTAGTTGAACATTAGTTTTTGGTTGCTTACTGCTACGTACAGGTTTGAGATCCTGAAAGTGAAATGAAAAAAGAGAGGAGCCATGGGTGTTTTACAATAACTCTTTTTAATTTGAAATTTTTTGTTGATTCTTTTCTTTTGCAGGAAACAATTTTCAATTAAATACGAATATCTAATTAATTAATTGATTCGAATATTGAATTTTGTTATCTTCTTTTTACATGTTTTTAACTCCAATAGTACAAGTACATTGGGATCAACTTGATTAAATGTTGGCTCAAAATCTGGATTTGTATGTTATGTATGTATCTATCATCGATTAATTGGGTAAGTAAACACTAATTAACTTTTACGTGATAGCATCTTAAGTATGATTAATGTTGTTTGCATTACTATTTTACAGTTGGTTACATTTGGAAGTAACTAATGCCGAATTCTCTTACTGAGAGAATACATTGGTTGTTGTGTCTGTGTGAAATTGGAATTGGGACGCTCAATAATTAGACTTCTTGTTAAACAAGTTATAAATACACCTGTAGGAAAAAATTAAGCAGCAATGACGGATCAATATATCAACCAGATATTGAAAACTTCAGTTGCAGCTTTATGTCAAAAAATTGGATGGGACTCTGCCCATAGCTCTGCTATTGATATTCTTGCAGATGTATGGAAGCGTCAGCTTCTCCAAATTGCAAAAACTGGACACCGATATGCAGAACATTACGGAAGATCTGATGTTAATTATGATGATATAAGCCTTGCATTTCGAGACCTCAATATATCAATCCCAGAGTTAGAGGAGTATAGTCTAAATTTTGATCCTGTTTTATTATCTCGTCGGACATCTCGTTTTCCTGTTAGTAAACGGTCGAATTTCAATTTTCTACGACCAGGAAGCTCAGAAGTACTTACTCGGCCTGTTCACATACATGAATACATGCCACCATGGACACCTTCAGAGGAAAAGTTAGAGAATGGCGAAGTGAATGGAACTCATGTTGAGAAAGAAGTCAAACCAAAATCACCTCCAGTAGGAACTAAAGCTACAGATTCAGCCAAAATATTACACGAGGAAGCTGTAGTAAAATCAGAACTACCGGAACTTCTTGATACAGAATCCAAACGTAGTGATGAAAGGAATGGCGATGTGACTAATTCAGAACAGCACACCACTGCAGTCATTCCATATGCCTTCTCTGCATCTGCAACTGCTAAACGGTATGATATCCATTCTGATATTTTATATAATTGTTGATCGTTATGAATGATATTTTTTGAAACAGTTTACTAAACGGACCCGAAAGTCCGGCTGTGAAACGAGTTCGAATTTTAATGAAAGAAGAAGGTCATCCCCTTCGTGAAATTTCTTCTGTGATGATGACGACTTCTGGTTTTTTAAGTTCTTCAAGAGAAGGGAGACTACCAGAGTCAAGACCACCGCCGAATCGAGACTTCTTTGAACCAGAGCCAGTAGTGGAGAAGAAGAAGAAGATAGTAACTATGAAGAAAATTGTAGAAGGAGTCAAGAAGATAGAGAAAGAAAATCAAGATGATGTTGAATTGTTTGGAAATCCTGATAAACTTGTAATTCCAGAAGTAAAATTAAAAGATTCTTCAAAGAAATCATCCAAGGATCGCATCAAAGGTGATGGAAAAGTGAAGCATAGTGATAGAGATTCTTCCAAACATGATAAACTTAAAATCTTTAAGAAGAAGAAGTTAAAAGAAGAAAAACATCATCGAGAGAAGGAAAAACACGAAGTGAAAGTAGAATTGAAGTTAGATCAAGAATTGGACGATATTTCAAGCAACGAAAGTTTTCATGATTCCATTGGTGGTGATGCTTCTATACGAAACGAAAGCGGACGGAAGAAGAAGCATAGTCATAGTCATAGAAGTAAAGAACACGAATCACGTAAAAAGAAGAAAAAGAAACATCGTGACAGACTCGTTGTCGTTCCAGGTGTTGTGCCTATACCTCAAATTACTACGCCAATCCTAAACCCTCAACAAACTTTAGCAGAATCGGCGGATTTGAGGAAAAAACTGAAGTTAAAACAAAAAGAAGCAAAGAAACTTGCCCTTCCACCAACTCCTTTTGATTTTGGTCTTAACTTGATGAGTCAATCGCTTAAACCGAAAATTAAGAAGATGCGTCCTTTAAATCTAATACCAGAAATCAACATAAACGTTTCAAAACCCCTACCACCCCCACCGGAGTTAAAACCTTTCCTAAACGCTGTCTCTTTAGCTCCAGGCCTCATCCCGACAAATTTAGGACCACCACCACCTCTACGCCTTGGTGGGTCTAATTTGTCTCCTTCCATTACTATAACTCCAGCAGCAGCATCGTCTGGGACATCTCCTGGGACATTTAAGGAATCTAATAAGAAATCTTCATCAATTCCCATTCCATCAAATGTTTGTTCGTCAGTGACGATAACTAGGATAGACATGCCCAATTCTCATAAACATTCACATGAACACAACTCAATAAGTCAAGAAGTTCCACTGTCCATACCACAAGTTGAACCAACGTCTGACATTACGATAACCCCAATTCTAATGACAGAAGACAATAAACCAAATGCCACCGGCGGATCTAGCGGTGGGGCTTTGGCTATGCTTGAGGATGACTTGAATTCTAAAGAATATCGAAGGAAGGAAAAAGAAAAAAGGAAAGAACTTAGAAGAAAGAAGAAAAAAGAAAAAAAGAAGAAACGAGAGAAAGAAATAAGAAAAGATAAGGAAAAAGTTAAAGAAAAGAAACGAGATACGGAATTGACTATACCGAAGTTGACACTTAAATTACACAGTGACACGTCAACCCCAGGTGTGAGTCCGAACAGGACAGAGTCAACTCCACCACCTCCTCGGAAAATAACAATCAAACCAATCGAAGACATCATAAAACGTAGAACGCCATCCCCGGAGTTAACTCGGTTCTCACCACTTGTCACAAGGTAACCAATTATGTCAATGTCAATGTTTTTACTGACTCTTTTTTCTCAACAGACCACCTAAGGCTCATAAAGTGAGTACACCTAAACCATCACCTCCTGTCGTTGTTTCCACTCCAAGTTTTGAGAAGAAGCCTTCTGGAAAATCAAAATCAAGGAAACCTTCCTCATCTCAACAAGCTGCAGGACTCGTCACTGAAACGGTTGGATTTTATATAGATGAGCACGTAAGCTTTCACTCTAATTTCATTTTCAAGTTATTTTTTAGTTCTGATTGCATGATCTCCATTTTTGTTAAGTTTTTAAATCTTTTTTCTCCATCTTTTGTCTCCTGTACTACACACCCGTCATTAGATTTAGGAGATTTTTAAAAAAATGTATTTTGAGTATGTTTTATTTAAATTTAGGGAACTAAAATTTGGATATGTCCTGCTGTTGGTTGTGGACGTGAAGATGATGGAAGTCCAATGATAGGATGTGACATTTGTGATGATTGGTATCATTTTACTTGTGTTGGGATTCAAGAATCACCTGGTGAAAATGAACAATGGTTTTGTCCAAGATGTATAAAAAAAGGAGCAGGGAAACATCGATTAAAATGAATTTAGCCTTTATATGCTTAATTAATTTATTTATTTAGAGGTAACTTTATTATATTAATTATAGTTTTTAAATATTTTAAACTTCTTTTGTTTTCGTAAATTATGAATTTATTTAGCAGTGCAGCAACAAATCCAATCAATCGTTAAAATGGATATTTTTATCTTCTATCAAATTATAATAATTAGTTAACTTTTTTGTTATAAAAACACACCATATCAATTTATTATTGTACGAAGTACGGCAATTTCATTGTTAAAAATTCTTATATGCTGATCAATTTTTGTTTTGATGCATCAAAGATAAATTAAAAACGAAGCAACCCAAATTACGAATTTATCAAATTATACTTGAAAAAAATTATTCAAAATTAAGGAAAGAAAAAATTACTTTTTGGCATACAAAACATCAATACTAAAAAAAATTCAATTATTCAAAAAATTCGTTTTTTAACAAAAAATGACAAAAGAAATGGTCATGGACCATTTATCAAAATGAACCATGATGACAGATGATGATTTTAAGATCACCAGAGACGTGAGATGACATGAATCGAATATCTAGGTCGACAAATCTTGACTTAAAACCTGATAAACTTTTTATTATATTGTTATAATTTTTTCCTTTTTAAAATTTTTTAACATAAAATTTTTTATTATAAAATCCTCCCTCTTCTTACTATACACTGTACTTTATTGCTAATAAATTAATGTTTCATAAGATAATTTCAGCTTTAGACTTTACAGGTTTTGAGTTTTAACTGCTAACTGATGCTATTTAAGTCAGCTAACAACGGAATGAGTTAATTAATGCATTGATTGTTTAAATAATGGAGCAGAGACACACAGGGGGAGGAGGAGATTACACAACACACACATGTCAGTTTTCTGAAAACTTAGTCGAAAACAATCTTAACTAACTGCATAGTGGAATTAATTTAAAAAAAGTCTTAAGTCCCTAGAGAAACTGCAAGTAATTGATTATTAGTCTACTAAGGTGTTAATAAGGTGTATGACGAGGGACGCCACCACGTCCTGCTCCTCGTATTTTTCCACCAAATCCACCCCTTCCCCTTGCCCTGGGTGGTGCATAAGCATCATAACCACCTCCATATCCTTCATAACCTTGGTAATAACCTCCGTAGCCATCGTAACCACCATATGCCCCACCGTAACCTCCACCCCAAGAATAATCTGTAAAAAATGATAAAAATGAAATTTTTAACATCATTTTTTTCAAAATGAAAAAATATACCTGGAGCATAACCGGTTCCAGCGCCAGCTCCGTAGCCACCACCACCCCATGCCCCACGTCCTCTCATTCCACCACCACCTCGGCCACGTCCACCTCCACGTGCTGGTGGTACATCACTCCAACCTCCTCCTCCTTGTGGCCTGTTTGTCGCCATTGGAACTGCTTGCTTAACATCAACCTAAAATTAATAAAACAATTTCATTGAAATGGTTTTGAGACTTGGATTATGTATTATTGGAATTTTACCTCTTTTCCACATATAGTCTGCCTTGGAGTTTTTAATAATTCTTGAGAGATAGCAATGTCATCGAAAGTAACGAAACAATAATTCTTTCGTTGATTGGTGGATTTGTCTATGGGAACTTCCATGTCAATGACAGTCCCGTACTGAGAAAAGTAATCTTTTACATCATCGTTGCTAATGTCGGCATTGAGTCCACCAACGAATATTTTCCCAGGACGAGCTTTAGCTCTCTTCGGATCCACCTTCTTTCCATTGATGACATGCTCACCACACGCAAGTACCTGCTCTACAGCACTAAGATCCGTAAATATAATAAATGCAAAGCCCCGAGGTCGTCCAGTAACGGCATCCGTCTTGTATGTAAGACCTTCAACCTCCCCAAATTTGCTAAAATACTCTTTTAAATCTTCTGCAAAATTAAAAAAAGGATTAATATTCATTCTTTATTAGTTGAAAAAATTATTTTGTTCTACTTACTTTCCTTCGTATCCCAACTTAAGCCACCTACAAAGAGTTTCCTCCTAGAACCGGAAGTGATAGAATTTAGAAAAAATTAACGTTATGATTTCATTAATTTTATAATTGTGTAGTTTAAATTAATTCAATTACAATGTCAATACTTACGTTATAACGTTATCGTTCTTACACGTTATAACGTTACAACACGTAATTTTTATAATAATTAATTCTTGCTGTGTCAAGCGCAAGTTAATTAACTTTTCAGCGTTTTGAGTCTTATGGCCAAAATCTTTATGAGATGAGAAATAAATAAACTTTTTGTTTTAAAAAAAGTAAAAGGAATTAAAATTCATGAAATGAAACAAACAAAAGAAGATGTGCAAGATAGCAGCAACAGCCTAAAGAATTCCATGATGTTTTGTTAGAAATAATAACCTAAAACTCAGAGTCGGGTTTTAGCATCAAGTGATTTGATTCTAAGGAGGCTGGACATCTCCGCAGCAGTTTTGCCCAACTTACAGCCAGCCGATCGTTGTTAGCTCCATAAGAACCTGAAATGGTTTAAATCAAGCAATGTAATGATACTGTAAACATTCCCCAGATTGTTAATCATCCAGTATCCACCTAACTTTCTAAAAATCGGAAGTTCGAAAATCAGGCAAAAGAAAAGGAAATTTCAAAAAGTTTCAAAAATACAAAAAAAAAGTATAAACTTGAATATCTCAGATGAGAAGATGACCGTAATCAATCGGAAGATTGGAAAAGACTTCGATATGGAAACTTTGATTTGATGGATTGGATTCTGGATATTACATTTGATGAAGGAAACTTCTAAGAATGACGAAAAAATTAGTTAACATTATTCATTTAAAATTAAAATTATTCAATTAATATTATTAATTTACACTCTAAAAAATTTGAGCGCATTTGATTATTTATCACCGTCACTGTCAATCACAGTCCAAGAAATAAGAGGAGACCAAGATAAACAACAAAAAGTTGGAACAAAACAACTACCTTCCATGTTGAACTGACAAAGCACAATAAATTACAAATTATGAAAATGGAAGGTGTTGTGAACATGAAAGTGACAACAGCAAATTCTGGACTGGACTGGAACAGCTAACGCGATAATAGGAAATGCGATTTAGATTGACACTTTGCGAAGCGACAGCAGCATTTAGCTGCGATATGCTCATTACTTTGCAGCATTCGATAGTCAAATCTAAAATTGGTTTGACACTCGAATGTTCAGTAACATTTGAATAAAAATAAACTTACTTGTCATCATCTTTGTTCTTTGGCTTCCCGTTGGTATTTGACTCATCGTCATCTTCTTCATTATGCTGGTTTGAACTTTGATCGTCATAATTTCCACCTTCACCATCATTAGACGCATTTTGATTGTTTCCATTAGCCTCGTTGTTAGACGTATCACCACCACCACCAGTCTCTTCTCCATTTAAATGCTGATCTTCAACACCGTCGTCAGCGGTGAAATCTTGATACCCTTGGTGGTCACCTTGCTGTTCATCTCCGTAATACTCGTTATCGTTATCATTGGATTCTGCTTTCACGTCATATTCTCCTTCCATGGCTAAGTTTCCAAATGTATTTTTGACCTACTAAAACAAGTATTTTAGATTAGATTTCACTACTAAGGTTAAATTGACACTTAACACGATTCCGTATAATTTTTTTCTTACCGACGAACGAAGAGATCTCTTATCTTCTTCAATCGCTGAGCGAGTGTAAAGTGAAGAAAGATGGAAGATCAACGATTATTAGCAGTTGTAAACACTAACTGAAATTCTGTTTTCAAAAATTGACTTTTGACCTTCAAAATTTACTTTCCGGTGTCTTTATCGTTTGTTTATTGTCAATTTTTTGCAAAAAAAAGAAATCCAAAATGGCTTCGGATTCTTATCTTTGGCTTTTTATCTCTAAAAATTTTAACAATCACTTTATTTATAAATAGATTGCGTTGTATTCAAGTACGCTTGTACCAAAAGAGTGCAAAAGAGAAAATTAGAATAATTTCATCAAAAGCACACGAGATGACGAATAAATGCTAAACGAGACATGCAAATGAATGAGTAGTTTTCCACAACAAGACTCACACAAACATGCAACCTTTTCACCTATGGGCATCTTATTAAAATTGGATTGTTGTAAATGGTCAAATCTTTGAAATTTAGCTTAGTTTTTATTTATTTCATTCATTTTTCAAAAAATTTTAAAAAAATTTAATTACTTTTTTACCGCAACTTTTAACGTTAAGCATTCTGGCATGAACGTTAACTTTTGTCCAATCCTGTTTGCTTTTGTTCCAGAAGGAATCGGCGGTTTTGCGTTCGCGCGTACCGATTTTTTTTTACAACGCAGTGGAAATATTCCATTGTTTGCCTTGTTGTCGCCCCCCAATCCCCGAAGGCAGGGATCAGAAAATCTTATAGGGATGGGAAAAGCATATGTTATGAAAGAGTGCCTGAAAAATTTTCACTGAAACCC
>JAQGCN010001353.1:0-10146 GCA_034699725.1 Friesea truncata | reverse complement strand
TTTATCTTCTGGTGTAAATAATTTATTATTAGCTCGCAAAATAAAACTTTACTGAAATGCTTTTACAAGTGTTATAAACTGTTACTGTGTAAAAGCGTCCTTTAAGTGGATTCAACTTTTATAATGCGAATGCATTATTTTTATTTATGACGTCAATATTTTAAATCCAATTTGGAGGAATTTTGGTTATTTAACCGACGAAGTCGGTATATGCGATCTAAATGTCTGTCCGTCCGTCCGTCCGTCCGTCCGTCTGTGAACACGATAACTCGAGAACGAGTTAAACTAAAGTTGGTATATAAGCATTTGAGGTCATAACTGAGGTCAACTTCAAAAATGAGCAAAATCGGAGCAGTCCTTGAGGGACTTCTCCTAAAGGCCCAAGCAAAATGTTTAAATTTTTCACTACTACTTTCACTACTGAGAGTAGTAAGTAATAACTATTTTCACTAGTGAAAGTAGTAAAGACGATTCTCACTAGTGAAAGTAGTAAAGACGATTTTCACTAGTGAAAGTATTACAAGCGATTAAGCATCACAAGTTATACCCTTCGTCGGTTATGCATAATATACTGTTGTACGATTTATTTTGAATAAATTTTTATAAGGACGTAATGATTATTTATTAGCCCATTATTGGCCACATCCAATCCATCATCCATAAATTATAATTTTTATAATTTAAACATAATTTTTAGAAAGAATTTTTTAAGCCTGGAGAATAATGGCTTTATTCGTAATTTATTAATTAAGCAAAAATCTGCATTTTTTTGTTCGTAATTAACTGTTTAAAAGCATGGCTATTTATAATAATTGGGTCATCTAAAATCCGGCCAATTCTGCAAAAGTTTGATCCATTTCATTAGCAATTGATTTGTATTTCTCCCTCTCATTAGCCAAATCATCTAAAAAATCAATTAAAAAATTATAAATTTATCATTTATAATTTATTAATAAAAAACACAATAATAGCACACAAGTGTGTTAATCTGAAAATTAATTTTCAGCTCTTCATGAGGTTATATTCAGATTTTATTAAAAACTAATCAATTAAACCAAGTCCAAACAAACACAATTATAGGAAGCTATAAAACTGCCAACCTCGTGTTTTTTAAAGCTGAAGCTAACAAAAATAAATTATAAACAGTCCCTTATAATTATGTCGCGTGCTTTTGTCATTTTAAAAACTGAATGTTTTTAATTAAAACACATTAAAAATGTAAAATGCCAAGCAGATGCAATTATAATTAATCAACCGTGCATTAATAAATCAATCTTGTTCTGAATGTGAATGTGACTGAATACACCGTGCAACCACAAAAAATCTTTAAATTTTGATGTAATGAACAGCACGAGCAAAATATCATAAAATGTGCAAATTAAAATATTAAAATCTAGCACTCTGAAAACTGATTCAAAAAATTATTTGACTGACATGACAAAGTAAAATATTGAGGATGCTGCTGCTGAATGTTGAAATGATGCAGCAAGTAGAAGAAGAGATGCTTAATAACCAGTGAGTTCGGAAAAGGTAACGTCGAGTTCGTCGGAAATAGACTTGTACTTTTCCTTTTCGTTGACCAATTCGTCTAGAAATAATTTTTAACAAATTCAATTCAACAATGACCTTAATTCATTTTTACAAAAATGGAATAACTTAAAACGCTTTGACGGACGTTTATTATGTAGTAACCAACCATAATCCTTATCTTTATACTTTTGAAGATGTATACAGATATTTAATCTTTCAAAGATCAGAAAGTCAGTTGAAGAAGATAAATTTCTATATAAGGAAAGGAATTACAATTTACATCAAAGATTCTCGTCATCGACACACAATGATTTTCTCATGAATCAAAAATGAAAAAATGCTAATAATTTTCACCGCTGTTAACTGAAGCTTTTTTTTAACTTCACCGACCTTAATAAAGTAGCTATTAATTAAATCTCAATTTTATGCAGAGTTGAAAAGTTAAGAAAATTATGAGCAGTTGCATTATTACAACACTTTAGCAGCTAGGTAAGATTATGAAGATGATAATAAAAGATTATAAGGAAGAGATGATAATTGCATTGCGAAAGTGAAAGTATGAACGTTAATTTGCTAACATAGCGTTACACATAAAATTTTTAAAACAAACAATACATATTTTGGATATCCTGTAAAGTAGATTCCATTTCTTCCTGTAGTGTTCTGTTCTTCTCCTTTTCACCAATTAACTCATCTGCAGTTAACATTAAATTGTTGAATAACACGAATTAACTTATAATACATTGCGCTTGCTTGATATAGTACGAAGATTAAAATTTGGTAGTTTTAAAAAAAATTGATTACTGATTATTTATAAAAAAAATTACCTTCCAATCGGTCGACTTCCTTTTGCAATTTCTGTACTGATCTCTCAGCGAACTCGGCACGAGCCTCAGCCTTAAAATTTCATGCAATAAAATATAAGTTAATTATTTCCTTTATTACGCATTGATTGAGTAAGCAAGCAAAAAAGCAGGGAATGTTGTTATAAATAAATAAATTGAGAAGTACACTGGAGGAATGTAAAAGTCAAACAAGCAAAAGCATTTAAAACTGATGTGCTAGAAATAATAATGACGATGGCATAGAAGCAAGAAGTAAAATTCCTGCTTAAAAGAGTCAGTGATTTATTAATATTCTGGCTGTAAAAATGTATCTGCATTTTAATTGCATTGAAATTGTTCTGTCCCAATTTAATAAGCCCCAAGAGAGCAAAAGCTTGAAATTGCTGTTGCTCATTTAATATTGCAAATATTGTATTAAGCAGGAATTCCTTTCCCTACTTACATCTTTAAGACCATCGCTTAACTGACGAAGTTGGTGAGAATATGTCTCTTCCATTTGTGATGCCTAACATGTGTCATTGTTAGTAGAACATGAAAAATAAACAATGAAACAAAAAACACACCATTGTTAGAATTTAAAACAAAAAAATTAGTTTCAACTCGCGCATAACCCACGACTTAATCTAAAATCTAATTTTGAATATTTCTTTTAACCATTGTTTACTTTTCAAAAATTTTATGTCAAAATCCGTAACTAAACTACTTCGAAGGAATGTTTGATGAATGTTAGTTATAAAGTAATTAATTAGGAATGAAATTATTATTTTAAAATCTATCACTACAATTTTGATACCTCCTTAAGTTGATTGTTAAGCTTCTTAATTTGTTTTTTGTAATCCTCTTCTCGTTGTGTGGCCTGTTTATTATCAACCCTTCAAATTAATTTTTCAATCCCACCGAAACATAAATTTGCTAACGCGCATTAGATATTTGACAAAAAAGTTGTGAAAATTATTCAAAAAACAAATTATTGGCACTACAAAATAAATTTGGTGTTAAAATTACATTCTTAGCAAAGTTAAAACAAAAAAGTTTCAAAATTAGAAACAGAGCAAATTAAAATTGCAAAACGACAAAAATAAATTAAGGAATGGTAGATATAAACTAATGCAATTTGCTTAAAATTGCAAAAATCAATTAATAGCTGACAAGGGATTATTGGGAATTTGTACCTGCTTCAATCGAGCAGTCATACTCTTAATTTGCTCTTTAAATTCATCCTCCCGTTGACGGGCCTGTGTACAGATTTTACATAAAAATTTCAAAATTTCAAAATTTTAAAAATATCATTTAGAAAAAATCAATCTATTTTAAAATTTCTATCAAAATTTTTTTTCGCGAACCATACTCCTGTTGTTGCTTTTTAAAAATATTCTTAAAAATCCATTACATTACCTTCTCTTCAGAAACTTCGAGCGATTTCAAATTGTTTCCTACAACCTTCAATTCTTCCTCGAGTTCAACGATTTTCCTTGAAAGAAAAGCAAATAATTATATAATGTACAATACTAAAATTAAATTAACCACATCAAAAAGTTAGAAAACATGCAAAGCATTATTAACGTACGATTCTCCTTGCTCAGCCCTTTCTTCAGCTCGTTCCAAATCTTGCTCCATCATAACTAATTTCCGTGCAACCTAAAATATCACACGTGAACACAATTTATTAGTTTAATTAACAAGCTAAAAATTATTTCATTATTAAATGTATTAAAAGCGAAAACCACAATGAATGAATTAACAAGTTTAAGGTCAAATGTGAGAAAGTACAAATTAATAGGTCATAAAGGAAGAAAAATAGGATAGGATGATTGATGGAAGACAGAAAAAGGACGCTGTAGACTCTAAAATATTTACTGTTAACACACATTTATTAACAAATCACATCACGCAAAACGTAGATCCTTAGATCAACAAATTCATCATAAAATGGCAGTAGTGGCTTGGCTGTTGTCATGAATCGTATAAAACGAAATCAATTAGTAAACCGTGCGAATGAACAAAATCGTGCTTCCGGTTATGAAAAAAAATCTAGTAAATTCTCATCATCATGAGAGGTCAAAGGTAAAATTCTACTCACGATTCACCAGTCTCAGCACGTTCTTCTGCACGTTCCAAATCAGCTTCAACCATCGCTAACTTACGGGCAACCTTAACATGAGAATAATAAGATTGTATCGTTAATTATTGTGAACATTTTTAATCCACTTGAAAACATTATGATCAAATCATCACACGATATTAAAATTATAACAAGTTAATCTTTTAATGATTTATCATCATTTCAGAAGCGCTCCTTTTTTGTAGTTGCATTTAAAAAAAACTATGAGGGGGTAAGTTGGGTTAATTTATATCTAATTTTTTACATAAAAATAATAAAAATCGGAGTTAACAAAAAAGCACAAACGAAAAAACAAAAATTTGATTTTTAGCACACTAGAAATTAACTTTGAAATGACCTCATCGTATTTTCGATCTGATTCCTCTGCTAAAGATCTCGCTTCCTTAAGTTGTGTTTCAAGAGAATCCATACGCTCTTCATCGGAGACTGATCGATTCTCCAGTACTTTGCGCATACTGTTTAAGTATAAATTGTCAAATTAAAAAAAAATCAAAGAAAATAAGAAAACCTGACCCTGAGTAAACTTATTGTAAACTTTAAATACCGATTTTTAATGTCAATTTCTGTTTTTTTACCATCTTGGAAGGAATTGATTGACCATTTGTCTTCTACACTTTCTTATTACTTTTTAAGAAAAGATGATTAAAGAAATTAGGAATTTTAAGGATGTTTAGGTAGGAAATTATTATAAGGATTTTCATTGGGTCGTGGCGAAATTAAAAGATTCATAGAGGAAATATTTCAACGAAATTTCATTTCCTCTTTTTAAAAATGTAGCTCTAGCAGAATATAGCAGAAGCATCTTTTTGACCATTTTACCTCTTCATATTTTTTGTCAGATTCTTCTGCAATTAATTTTGCTTGGGCTAATTGAGCCTCTAACATTGACACTCGGTCATCTTCCATATTGCTACGATTCTCTAAGGCTTTCCTTATTCTGTATAACATTTAAAAATGAAAGAAAACTAAAATTGATGAATATTTCGGTTTTCAATTTTTTTTTAAATTAACAAACTAAATGGTGCATTGGTTCTTCTGTTCCCATTAGAAAATTTCTTAATTGCATTTAAACTAATTATTATTTATACCGTTCGGATTCATCCGCAGCATGTGTAGCTTCAGCCAATTTCGTAGTGGCAGTTCCCAATCTTTCTTCTGATCTTTCCAAATCTTCTTCAATGAGTTGGAGTCTTCGGTTGAGGGCGGCGACCTCAGCTTCAGCCTGAAATTATAGACAAAACAATTAATCAAACTATAGTAAAAATTCCACGTGCTTAACCTTATAATAGGAAATTAACATGCTAGAAGAGAAAATGAAATAAAAATGAAACAAACATCAGACCGGATGGGCCTGACCCCAAAACTTAATGATTCCTGGACACCTCATTTAAACGCAACACATTCAAATGCAATTTATCCGGCAAGGATAACAATGCCACGCAATAATAGCTCGTATCATTTAAATGACAAAATGCGTCCCCTTTCCTATGACCATGCTGGGACGCTTGCTCCGTGTGTTCACTGAACTGAATTTCCGGGGAGTGAGCTCGTTGAGAGCCCGGAAGCTGCTGCAGAGCTCGATGGTGGTGGTATGACATGGTGGCTATAAAACGGAAATTAGGTAATACCATTACCATACGAATGACTTATGGACATGGCCATAATAGAAAATTAATTAAGATACGCAGCATTCAACAAAAAGTGAATCAAAGTTGATTTGATTTACGCAAGGTAAAAGTCCATCAGCTGTCATTATTGTCAGAGTCAGTCACCACCTTGATCATCTTTTACACCTAAACTTAAAATATTGGTTACGTCACCCTTCTTTCGGTAACACACAATTCGCAATTCCTTTGTTATAATGAGCGTAAACAATGAAAAATTGACAATATGACATGCGTCAATCCAAATAAGGGAAAATCCTTTCCTTTGCGAAATGAGGCTAATGATAATATTACTTTCATTGACTTAAGAATTAACATGAAGGTGATTTGATTAAATATGTCGCTGATTAATAATAAAAATGATCTGTTATTCCTTACTTCCTCACGTCTCATTGTTTCTAAATGAAGTTTTTTCTGTAGTTCTTCACAATCTTCTTTATATTTTTCTGATTCTTCCTTCGTTTGCCTCATTTTCTTCTTGAGGACATCAAGAAGTTGCCCTTGTTGACCAGGTGCAGCCATTTTAATGATAAAGGATGATGATGAGTAATAAGTAGGAAGCCGGTAAAAAGTGAAATGATGCACGACACCTGACACTTAAACTCTAATTAAGACACCTCAAAAGGAAAGTGATGGCTGGAGACGAAGGGTCTGGAATGTTAATTAATAAAAGAAGACCGACTCTCTTATCTTTTCTAATGAAAGGAAAAGTGTTGGAAGACACTTAAACTTTTTTTGATTATTGGCAGTGTGAAAAAATGATCTTTGAAGAATTTTTTGGGAGTGGACAAGTTATAGTGTAGTCTAGTCTAGTATATGTGAGTGTAAATACAAATTGCAACAGTTCAAAAGAGAATACCCAAATAAGTATAAAATTATTAAAGCGGCGGAGTCGAGTCGATGCCGTAGAGCATTCTAGTCGAGAGTTTACATCGCATCCCTATCTAGGCCCCCACCCATGGCCATGGCCAGGACACCTACCCAAACTCACTCCCTCACATAAAAAAACAATAGATCTTGGATTTTTTTTTAAATCTCACAGTGCGGGAGATCAAATAAAATCACATCATTTCATTCCACATTCACAAAATTCATCACTTCAAATTCTAAAACAGCGATGAATTATATGCTAATTTTTTCATTCATTCGGTGAAAGGAAAGAGAAAACAGAAGTGTTTAAAATTTAATGTCAATGAACTTAAATTTATAGAATTTGTGTTACCGATTTTTGATTAGTTAACAATTTTTTTAAAAAATTGAAAAATGCGTATTAGCTTTGTTTACTTTCACCATTCACTTTCACTCAATTCATTTTTTTAAAAGCTTTTCGGCGAAAGCTTTCTTGTCCATCCAGATCCATTCCATCATTCACTCAAGTGAAAGTTTTCACCCCCTCTGCCCTTTTTTCACTTTCTCTCCTCCTTTTCGGTAAAAGTGGAAGAAAAGCAAAGCAGTGTGTTTTTTAGAAATTAAGATTGAAAGTTGCATAGCAAAATTCAATTCGCTACTTTCACTCACTCACATTTTTCACTTTCTCTGAACGAAAACCTTCTCTTAAGTGTTAAGTCCCTGCAGTGAAAGTTTTCAACCCCTAGCCATTTCTTTTCACTTTGACTTTTCCAATAAATTAACAATTTACAATTTAAACATTTTAAATTACCCTTTTGAGTTGCCCGTTGATAACGTTGTGTAGTTCATTTCGAATAACGCTAAATTTCATCATGGTATCAGATGCAAAAACCGAACCTAAACCTAATGCTAATCCTGGATAATTGGCACATCGTTTCTTTCTCCTTTGTTCCCTTGCTGAAATAACTTCAGTACTTTCACTAGGGCATCTCAGTCTTGTAAGAATTTGACTCTCCTGTTCTTCATCCGTCCTTACTGGACTACTATTACTGTCATGGCGTTTCGACTTTGGAGGAGGTTCAGCGACTGTGAAGAAATTTTGACATAATTCTTAAAATTGACTTTGACAATCGATTATGCATGCATTAAATTAAATATAGCTATTGGAATGCCATAATCGATTTCAATAATCCACTCACATGTGGTACCCTTGTGTTTCTTCATCATTTCGATAACCTGTTGCACCCTTTCGTGAGCATTTTTGGAAGGTGATGCTGAATCTCCTCCTGGTAAAATTGAATCTGGTAACTGAATATTTGGTACGTCTATACTTGTACTTCTTAATGGTGTTAATGGTGGTGCTGGTGAGGATGATGACTGGAATGAACTAGGACCACCGGTCATGACTGCTTTCTCTGTCGAATCCCTTTCACGCATTCCTTCTGACATTAACGGCCAATACGACAGGAACCACTCCAGCTTTCTCGTTTTCTTTTCTTTACTTTCACTTACTTACTAATTTATAACTAACACATAATTTTGTAAATAACGATTCAAAATTGATGCCAAGTTAAAATCTAGTCTCTCTCATAGCAAAATTATACACAATTACTATACTTCACGATGATGAGTAGAAGTACAAGGACTTCTTCTTCAGATCACTTTTTATTATTATTGTCAGAAAAAATTCCCCTCTATGCATCTAGCTATGATCTTCTTTGCATGGGGCATCCTCCCAATTTGTACATTACAACATTTGTAATGCAAAGTGCCAAGAAATTTTGTAAAAGATCAACTTTGATTCTACGCTTCAACAGTTCAGTTAGAACAAACACTTTTTCACTCGAGAGAAAGTTTTTCAAAATGAAAGACCAAAACGCCACACCTCAATTTTTAAACACTTGGTGAAAATTGCAAGAAGAAACAACACCCACAATGGGAAAAATGACTGAGAGAATGAATGTCCAGCTTAAGAAAGTGTTGTTGTTTTGTAGTTAAACCGGAGAGTAGTAATTAAGATTATTTGAAGAGGTTAATAATATTCAGAGTAATATTACAATTTACAAAGTCCAGTTTAGAGAAGAAGGGGGAGAAGAAAACTAAAACTTCGTCATCTAGTCTTCTATTTTTGGGAAGAGGAATAAGAAGGCATATGAATACTGTGAAATATTTTTCAGTGTTACCAGAATTTCTAAACCAATGCTCTAGAATTCAAAACCCAAATACAAAGGTTGAAAAAGTAACTCAGGGGTTGAAATTATTAAGATTTACACTACAGAAAAATCCCGTTTACTTCTTACCCCCTTCCGTTTTTCTAAGATGCTATTTTTAGAAAAACTGTTCATTCGTCACTCCTAATACCCTAATTTACTCGAATGAGTTAAGATTAAGTATGTATGGGAAAGAACATTCAAGAAAGAAAAAGAAGCATCACGTAGGCAATATTCAGTCAAACATAAAAAATGTTGATCAAACGCTCAATTTTACAAAAAGAAATTAAAAAATGTCCAATTGCGAGATTCTACTGCATGTATATTTCCGACTGCCTGTGTTACATTTTATTGTCTTTGGAATTAATTTTTTGTCATTTCAGTAAAGTGAAAGCATGTAATGACAATGAGTGAAAGGAGAATTTTTTTTATAAAGAAGCTGAATTTTTATGTTTCAAAATGTTAAGTTTTAAAATATTTTGAAATTCCATATACGGTGGAGGAGGTTGAATGGATGATATTCAAATGAGGTAACATTGCCAAAACTGAGCTTAAGATCGCGTTTCTATTCTAAAATTAGACGCTAGCTTTTTCGTAATCGGGTTATGCGGATTCTCTTCTTGTTGCATTATTATTATCTTTGCCAGGATTTTTATATTTTAAAACACTATACTTACTTACTGCTTCGGATTCTTTCGATTTAAAAAAAAAATGTCAGAATCTCTACCAACACCACCCTCACATTTCCGTATTTTAGGAATTCCATGGAAAAAAAACTCATTTAAAATTAACTTAACTTAATGCAATGAAAAATTCTTAAAAGAAAAAATTGTATCCAAGAATCAAATTAAAAAAATTGAGAAATGATCATTTTAAATGATTGAGTAGAATTTCTCTTGAATTTCACTTAAAATGAAAGCTTTTTT
>JAQGCN010001352.1:0-10155 GCA_034699725.1 Friesea truncata | reverse complement strand
GCAACACGTTGCAAATGTTTTTTAACACGTTGCAAACGAAATGCAACACGTTAAAACAGAATTTGAAAAAAAATGTTTTAATTTTTTTGAAAAATAATAAGTTTTGAAAAAATTTAAAATTTTAAAAAAAGTGCGGACGGACGGACGGACGGACGGACGGCCGGCATTAGTAAAACCATAAGCCGTTCCAGCTACGCTGTCTGCGGCTAATAATGGAATTTTTTCACTATTTCTTTCCTGTTTTTTTTTGTTTTTCATTAATAGAATGTATGGACCCATCTGAATGTTTCCTAATAATTTCTGAACAAATCAAAGAAATTAAATTTTCTGGATTTGGTGATGCTTCTCACAAGTAAGAACTTGAATATCGAGGATAAGTTGAAGGTCAAACTTTAATATTTTGAATTCCAATTTCCAATGACATTTCCAAATGGAATTATTCGATTTTTACTTGGTGTTCGGGAAAAGCATGGCCAAAATGTTCAAATAAAAAAGCTTTTAATTTATAATTCCGTCCACATATTTTATAGCAACTGTTAATTACATTTTTATTCAACAAGTTTTAATTAAAGTATACCATACAGAGCTTGATTTTTCTTAATTAAAAGAAATTTTTTGAATATTTGAGAAATCATAACTTTTTGTTGATTTTAAAAACTAAGAACTTGGTATTGATAATGAAAATGATTAACATAAGAGCATGTTTTGGTAGGATTTTGGTAACGTTAGGACAAAAGTTGATTGCCCCCTTAATACACTCCTTAAATACCGGTTTTTAGTCTTATGTTTTAGTGTTGGAATGAACGGTATTATTTAAGTAAGAGAAGAAGAATCCTGGTTTATTTAATTTATTTTATTTGAATTTAGTAATTTTTTTATTAATTTGTTAGAATGGGTTGGTGGAGGTAAGAAAAATTAAGAATTAATAGGATATTTTAATAATAAATAAATAAATTTTTTATTTAGTGAAACATTTTGGTGGTTTCGTATAAAAGGTACAGTATTACCATCAATATGGTGGCAAGTAACATTAATAGGTATTTACACTGCTGGAGTTGTTGGATTGAATATGTATGTACCTGAATTAAAAATGACATTTCCAACGGATATGATAACAATATTAGGAATAGTTGTCTCATTACTTCTTGCTTTTCGTACAAATAATGCATATGATAGGTAATTTTAAATTTTATTTTATTATTTAATTGGATAGAATATAATATAATAATATAATATAATTTGAGATATTGGGATGGAAGAAAGTTATGGACCCAAATGATACAAGATGTAAGAAAAATAACACGAGCAATTTGGCTTGGACTTCCACATACGGATGAAAATAATCAAATATCTTCTAAAGCAATTGTTGAGAGAAGATCAGCGTTAAATCTTAGTGTTGCTTTTGTTATTGGTAAATTATTTATAATTTATATTTACTAGTTTTAATAATATAATAATATTATATATATATATGTATATATATATATTTTATATAGCTGTAAAACATTATCTTCGTGATGAATATTCTTATGATGAAACTGATTTAAAGGATCTTATTAAACATCTTCCAAGGTTTCCATTTAATTATTTATTAAAAATAATAATATAATTATTTTGTAATTTATTATTTAATAATTTAATGTTGATTTACAGATTTAATACACCAAGTTCAAATATTCCATTGGATATTCAAATTAAAATTAAAAAAGAAAAAGCAAATACTAAAATGGCTTATGATTTTCCAACACCAACAAACATACCCATTGGTTCGGTTCATGAAATAAATTTTAAAATATTAAATATGTAATTTATTTTAATTTATTTTTTATTTAGAGATTTCCTATTATTTTATGTCATATATAACTTATTTGGAAAAAAATTCAAAAGCAGCTCCATGGGCTTTAGATTCAATAAAATCAGGTTATTCTATTATTTAATATTTATTTTTTATTTTTTATTTTTTAAATAGGTAAATTATAATAATTAATATATTTTTTTATAATTTTAGCATTATCTGATTTAGTTGATGTTTTATGTCAATTTGAGCGTATCCTTCGTACTCCAATTCCATTAGCTTATTCAATTCATCTTCATCAATCCGTATGGTTATATATATTAAGTATACCATATCAAATAGTTAATGATTTGGGTTGGTATACAATTCCTGTTGTTGTACTTGGATCATTTTGTCTTGTTGGAATATTATCAATTGGACAAGAAATAGAAAATCCATTTGGATATGATACAAATGATTTAGTAGATTATTTTTATTTTTATTTTTTATTTTTATTTAATTATATATATATATTTATTTAGCCATTGGATGATTTTTGTAATGTAATACGAAGAGAGATTGAAGTTATTTGTGGAAATAGACTACCTGAAGCAAGTACATGGATATTTTCAGATGATAATTTTCCACTTGGACCAACATTCCCTGTATCAGCTAAACAATTAGCAGAAAAATCACCTCAAGAAGTTCATAGAATTCTTTCACGTATTACACAAAATGAAATAACAATAACACCAGATTCATCTAAATTACCACAAACATCATCATATGGAACTACTGGATATCAACGTCTTGGATAAATAATAATAAAATAACACATTTTATTTTATTAATTCTATGTTTTAATAGTAGTGTATTTAGTAGTTTTTAGTAATATTAATATTCCAATTTCATATTAAATAATTTATATTTGTAAATAGCAAACATTAATAATAATTAATGTGAATAATGTAAATAAAAGATTTTGCTGAGAAGTTTTTCAACAAGCCTGTATAGTTCCCATTCTTTGAATTTCAGTATACTAAATATACACTAAAGTTAAATGATTGATGTAATTATTTATTAGTTAATTTAATAAAAAATAATTTGTTGATAAACATTAATTAATTTTTGATGATGGAATAATAATTTAAATTGTAAGATTTAATTTAAGTCCAGTATAAGGTAAGGTTATTTTGATAAATTAATTTTTAACTTTCGAATGTTAAGTTTATGGTTGAATGTCGGATGAGTTAAAAGGGGTGCCCTACATTTATTCATGCGATGCGAAGAACCCTTTTGTTTAATAAAACTTTCTCAAAATAATCTTATTCTTATTTTATTATTTTATAAACTTTCATTTCCGTTTTACTCATCTTTCTACAAAGTCATTCTTATTCCTAAGTTAGCTCTTTGTTTATCTATACATTCTTACAACATAACTAAAAGTGAATAGTTTAATAAAAAGTTAAAGTGAAAATTAATTTATATTTTAATATGAATTTAATTATTATATTAAATATTATTTTATTAATAGTAAATTCTGTAATTTCATCAAATTATTCAACATCTTCTTCTCTTATTTTAAAATCCCAATCAAAATCTCCACGTGTTTGGGATAATATTGATTATACAGTTTTAAGAGATTTTATTGGAAGATTTCTCCGTGAAATGAAAAAAACATTTGATAAGACAAATAATGATGAAATTGATAAAAATAGAAATATTGAAGAAGAATCAAAATTATTAAAATCCGAATCAGTGAATAAAAAAGGTTTAATTGAAAGAATAAAAAGGCCAACAATAATAAATAGAGGAGGAAAAGAATATAAATATAAAGAAGGGATTCCATCAACAATAACATCTCAACCCCTTCATGTTTATGATGGACCACGGAATGATAAAAGAGGAAGAAGTCTTAAAGAAATTGAAGTACAAGGAGTTAAAATAATTGTTGGAGAACGTGTTCCGGATTCACCTGAAGATAAATATTTTACATGGAGAAATGCACGTGTTATTAAAGGAATCCTTGTTCCAAATTCTAATAATAATAAAAATAATTCATCATCATCAACCTTACCAACATCTTCTAATAACCAAGGAACAAAAATATTAAAATTCTCTAATTAAAATATTAAATACAAAAATATTGTGTAGATTTTTTAAATAGTTTTTAGATACAGTTATTAAAAAAGTAAAGAGGAGTAAAATAAATATTAAATCATCTTATGTCGTCATTTTATAATTTTTATGTCATTGTTTAATTCTTAATACCCGACTTACGTCCGTATATTAATTTTTAGTAAGTATTTATCGTCAATTCAAATGAAACTACATGAACGATAACATGAATTAATATTTGTATTGCATAATTTTTTCTTACTTTGTTTGTTCCGTCATCATCTTATAAACTTGATTTATGTTTTTGTTTTCCGGAATAAATAAAAAAAAGAAGAATTGAGAAGAGGAGGTGCGTCTCAATAATTTTATTGTTAAATCAACAATATTTTTATCCTTGATTTTAATATACCAAAATATATTAGTAACATATATACCAGGATCAGGAAATTAAAGTAGTAATCTTCTTAATTTTTTACATATTCCAGGATATTTAATTCATTTAATTAAAAACATTAATATTTAAATAAAAGAGAATAGAATTAGATTATTTATTATATATGAACCAAATTAACCTAAAAATCCTCTTTACCTTGAAAATACAAGTTTTTCTTATTTTACAACAAAATGTAAGAGAATAATGAACTCAATTATAATAAATGAAATTGATTATAATTTAAAATAATGAAAGTGTTGAAATGTATAATAATAAAAATATATTTTATTTATTATTTCATTGTCAAGAGCAAGAAAGATAATGAACATGATGATAGGAAGTAATTAGATTATGTATGATAAATATTAAAATAGGAAGAAATTATAACCGGAACTTTTTGTTTTTAAAGATGTTGTTATTAAATATTAATAGTAGAATTCCAGTTGAAGTTGTAATGTATAGTATAAAAGTAGTAGTTCAATATCATATCCAGTTTAGTTTGACTTTGATAGTTCGAAAGAACAGTCAGAGTTAGGTTAATTACAATTACAATTAGCAAAATATTTTGAAATTACTTTCTTGTGATTTATAGATCTATTTTTAATATTTGGATTTTTCACAGATAGTTAGTTCAAAATTTTATTTGCATTTACTTTGTAATTTAATATTAAAAATACAAATTGAAATAATAATAAAATGGTTTTTCAATTTTTAATTCATGCACTTTGTGCAACTGGTGTTTGTCTTCCGCATTTTAAATCTCCATCTCCAATATCAAATTCTGTTGGATTAAGATCTGGTGATGATGATTTTATTGGATACAATCCACCAATAGCATATCCTGGATCTGGTAGTGTTGAAGGTATTATTATGAAAACAATTAAAGGAAGATCAATTGGTGCTTTTATGGGAATTCCTTATGCACTTCCTCCTGTTGATCAATTAAGATTTCAAGTATATATAAAATATTATTAGTAAATTATATTTAGAATTATTTTAATAAATATATAAATATAATGTATTATAGCCACCTAAACCAATGGAAAAATGGGAAGGAATTCGAATAGCAAATAAAACATCACAAGTTTGTTTACAAGTTGATATTGCTCAATATTTTTATGTTCAGGGTAGAGAAGATTGTCTTTATTTAAATGTTTATACTCCAAAGGTAAGGTTAATTTAATATTATTATTAAATATATGTTTATTAAATATATAATATATATATATTATATTTTAATGTAGTTACCAAAAGATGGTATAATACCAAAACTTCCTGTAATTGTTTATATTCATGGTGGTGCTTATCTTTTTGGAGGAGGAAGTGATCTTGGTCCATCTTATTTATTAGATAATGATGTACTCCTCGTAACATTTAATTATCGTCTTGGTGTCCTTGGTTTTTTATCAACTGGTGATTCTGTTCAACCTGGAAATAATGGAATGAAAGATCAAGCACTTGCTTTACAATGGGTACAAAATAATATTGAAGGATTTGGAGGAGATCCAAACAGAATTACTTTTATGGGACAAAGTGCAGGAGCATCCTCTGTTAATTTACATCTTATGTCACCTTTAACTAAACGTAAAATAAATTATTATTATTATTTATGTTTTTATTTTTATATTAAATTAAATTATTTAATATAGATATACCATATACTGCAATAATGCATTCTGGATCAGCACACCAAGAATGGTCAATTGTAAATTCAACTGTTAAAAATTCTAAAATAATTGCAGATTCATTTAAATGTCCAACATCAAATTCAATAGAAATGGTTGAATGTCTTAGAAATCAAAATCCATATTTTATTGTATTCCGTCAAATGAAAACTTTTGTAAGTTATTTTTTAATTTTAATAATATTTATTATTGTAAATAATATAAATATATATAATTATAAATTTATAGAAAGAATTTTTTTATCCTACAATTCCATTTGGACCAGTCGTAGAACTTCCATCTCCAGGTGCATTTTTAGTACAACATCCAAAAGATGCATATAAGGATGGAAATGTAAGAAAAATCCCAGCTATTGTTGGACTTGTTGAAAATGAAGGAGATTTATTTACATTTGGTACGTAATAATTTAATTTAATTTAATTTAATTTATTAAATTATTAATTAAATATTAATTAATTAATAGAGACTGTACTTTATCCTGGTTTAATGAAAGCATTAAATCGTAAATGGTATCGAATGGCTCCATACGTTTTAGATTATCATTCAACATCATCAAATCCAGATTCTATATCACAAAAAGTACGAGAATATTATTTTGGAAATCGTACTATTAATTTTTATAGTCGTGATCGTATAAGTAAAATGTTGGGAGATCGATGGATTGTAACAGGAGTTCATAAAGCAATGCAATTTCATTCATCAATTGCTCCTACTTATGGATTTCAATTATCATATAAAGGGAAATATTCAGTTGCTAAACCACTTTCTTTAAATAGAGCAGATTGGGGTAATTTTATTTATTTAATATATTTATTTTTAATATATTTTATATATAATATATATACTATTTAGGTGTAACACATTTAGATGATATTGGTTATCTTATTAATTCAACACTTTATTTTGAACCAATGGAATTAGGAGATCCTGAATTTACAATATCTGAATTTATGACTAATGTTTGGAGTAATTTTGCAAGAACAGGGTATGTTTATCTTCTGTTTTTTATTAGGGTATATTTTTATTAATATTCATCATATAATATATTTTTTATTAGGAAACCATATTTAGTTAATGAAAATGGAGATGATATTAATTTTTGGAAATCAATTGATAATCCATTAGATATAAATTTAATTGATATTAATGATAAAGTACGAGAAATTAAATTTCCATTTCAAGATCGTATTAAATTTTGGAATAATTTAAAATTCAGTGATGATTATTCAATACCAAAATCATTATTACATTCTACACAAATTAAAACAACCACAACTACAACAGTACAATCTCTACTTAATCTTAATGAAATAATTGAAGATACAACAACAATTTATGAAGATATTGACAGTAAAACAGAAATATTATTATGACAATAATTTACACTTTTTCCTTTCATTGTATCTCAAATCATCTCAATTATTATTTAATTTATGAATATTTTACTTTATCTTTAATAAATTAAATTAATTTTTATTTAATCCTTTTCTTTTAATTTATTTCATTCGTATAAGGATACTCCAAAACTCAATCCAATACCGCAAACTTTTTGTTGAGATGATGGAATGGAATGGATGAGGAGGACTGCTCATTTTTTAGAGTCTTGGCGTCACCCCACCCACTCCAACCAACCCCTTTAATTTTAAGATTAACAAAAACTTTTCCTATTTTCTCAAAAAGAATTCGTCTGTTCATTGTTTATGGGCATGGAATTTAAGTAAAATATAATTTTTATTTTGGTTTCTAGTTTAATTATTTAACTTATATTATCAACATTATTTAAATTAATTAAAGTACTTATTTTAAAATTAAACGTTCTTCAAACTTTAACTTTGTGATGAGTAACTTAAATTTATTCTATTAATAATTTTTACAATTTTTGAAAAATTAAAAACAATGCCAAACAAATTATCAAAAGTAAGAGAAAATAAATTATTTTATGACTCAAACAAAAATCCAATTTAATTTTATATTTATAACCAATTACAATTATTTAATGGATAATTAATTTTTTATATGAATTAAATATGATTCCTTTAAAAAAATTAAAAATTCTGCCCTTTTATAAGAGTGATTAAGATTAAAGAATAAAAATTTTTAGTTTTAATTTATTTTAAAAAATTGTTAAAGTTTAATTTGAGTTTATTGTAAAATATTTAATAAAAAAATGTAAATAATTTTTTTATATTTTTGTCCATGTATGGTTAGAGTTTAAAATAAATGAGTAATATTGTAATGAGTTTTACATTTGGAGGTTGTATGTTGTATGAAAAGTGAAAGAGAAACCACTCCACTTTAATATTTAAATATTCCCAGTCTCTCTTTATCTCCCTCCCAGCAGAGTTCGTTGATTATTCCGAAAGAAAGAAAGAAATCCTCAATCATCATTTTTTAAATAGCCGATTAATGAAAATAAAAGTGAAATTTTAATAAGTGAAAGAAGAAAATAAGCCGGTGTCGTTGAATGGACTTTCAAATTCACTAATAATTGGAATTGGCCCCGTTAATTAAAATAATAAAAAGGTAATTCATACATCACATTCACATTGTTCAATCCAAGGGTATAATAATTTTCATTTCGTTTCCTATTGGATTTGGTTTTTAGTAAAAAATAATGAATTTGTTTTAATTTATATTTAATCATATGATTATTTTTGAAGGGATGATAATATCACATAATAACTAAATTAATAGTTATAAGTAATTAATTTTTGGTATTTTGTTAAAATCCAGACTCCAGCCAGAGTCGTTTTAGTTTTATGTTAGGCTGATTGTTGATTAATCTAAGTTCCCGCTGTAATAAATTCAAATTTGGGTGGGGTGGTTTATCGGTATTTCCTTGTTAAATTTATGGTAATTTTTAAGAACGTGTTTTATTTTGGGGGTTGGGGTGTGTAAACAAACATACACACATAACGAACTCAGCTGTTTTTCTTATTTATTTTGTTTGTATTGAATTCATATTTTATTTTAATAATCTTGTTCTTTAACTATGATATGATTGTGATGGTACTCCGGATTTAGAATCAGAATGCAACCATATCTACAACATTGCATCATTCATAATACCATACAATAACATATTGATTTTTACTCTATTTTGTTTTTCAGATTAAAGATGAGTGATGAATTATTATACAACAGTGGTCGTCCAAGGCGAACGAGGGCTTCAATTGCAAGTGCTACCTCAACCCCTTCAACTCCAAATCCATACAAAAAACCAACTTATCTGGTGGGTCGTAGCAATAACAATACACCAGATGATTCTCCTGAAGAAGATCAATCTGAGACTCCTACTACTTCCAGAGGTAGACGTAGAAATACAAAAACTAACAATAATGGATTACAAAAGGTTAAACCAACCCCACCTCCACCACCTTCGATTGCTCTATTAACTCCAAAAGGTCGTGGTAGGAGAGGTAGACCTTCTTCTAAGTCTGTTTTGGAAACTCCAATACCAACAACATCAAGAAAAAGAGGATTAGGTGGAATTACAATTAATAGTGGTAAATCTCGTCCAGAATGTGTTGCAAGTAGAAGTGAAAGAAGAAGTATAGGAAGTGGGAAAAAGAAGAAAGGAAGAAGAGGGTATAACAGTACAGATTATCATTATGGATCAGATTTTGAGTCTGATCAAATTGAGTCTGAACAAGAAGAAACAGTTCCTTCTGAATCAGAATCAGCTGATGAACTTCCTGAAGAGGATATGATGACTCGTAAGATATTTAATATAGTCAATTCTAGTTTAATTTTGTTGATTTTTATTTTTTTTAATTATAGTTGATGAGCCATTAGAGAGTGATTCTGATATTTCAATTGGATCAGCCCTAACTGTTGTCCATGATTCTATACCAGTACCCTTGTGGATGGATCAAGAAGCAAAGTTTGACGAATTGGAAATTCCTCGATCATCTGACGATCTTCTTCTCAGTCGAGAATATTTAATTGATGCTGTTGCTATTTATGAACCTCTTCGACGCTTTTCAAATCTTGTTCGTCTTTCACCATTTCGATTTGAAGATTTTTGTGGAGCACTTGCTTCAGAAGAGCAAAGTTCCCTATTGGGTGAAATACATATACAACTTCTTAAGGTAAAATACAATTAAATCATAAATTATTTATTTAATTTTAATAAATATTTATTT